>JAODXP020000537.1:0-19367 GCA_027497455.2 Sardinella longiceps | reverse complement strand
GCTTAAAATATAAGTATTTGGTATCAAATTAAAGTAGACATCCAGACGCATGCATTGGTGCCACTTGTAATGTACTTACTTGAGAATAAGGGCGTTCAATTTCAGTGTAAAGATCGCCCCCCATTTTTAAATATCTATCTGGTGTTATAAACTTGGCTGCTGGAGTTCCATCTAATAACCAAGAGCTCAAAAAATAAAACTAAACCAAAACAATCACTACACATTATGATATAGACCTATAATTTGAACAGAAGAGTTTTCTATCACCCATTTGCAGAAAATGAATACCCCAAATCCCTTAAGGTTTGCCTGCTTTCAGACTTCAGTGCTGAAGTCTCACACACAAGAAAGGGGAGGGGTTTGGGGCTCAGATCTTCTCCTTTGCTGTAGAAGCGAGACATGCATATAGTAGAGTAACTAACAGCTACCATAAGTACCATAAGAGTTTTGCAAAAAATAGAAAAAAAAGGAAATTAGCAGCAATGGCTATTTAACTTTGTTTTATTTTTATCCTCTTGTTCTAGGCCATGATAATACGATGAGGTGTGCTGCGTCATTATTATTATTATTATTATTATTATTATTATTATCATTATTAATAATAATAATAATAATAATAATAATAATAACAATAATAATAATTACAATAATATCAATTATCATTATTATTATGTTTTTTTTGGGGGGGGGGCGCCAGATAAGGGACCGCCCCTGAACTGGGTTAATAGGCCTACTAAATGTTGTTTATGAAACATAGATCAGGAGGAGCCCAATGGATTGATTGACAATAACAGCCATCACTCTACCCACTTCTGTTTGTAGGAGAACTAGTGAAACCATGGTTATGAAACTTTTATATGGTGTTGGTCTCCACTCAAAGACTCAGTTTTGCCTCATCAAAGACTGTTGGACTTGACTTTGTCTCAGCTACATCTAAAAATCAACGCCTGTCTCAACTCAGTCTTGACCCTTGAAGGACTCTGTCTCAACATTAGCAGTCTCATCCCCCTCACTAGCTCAGTGTTTCTCAAACTTTTTCAGATCAAGGGCCACTTAGTCCAAAAATTCTTTTGCAGGGACCACCCTGATTCATGAGCAAGCTGTTAACATTGCTATGTAGTGGAATTTTACGGAGAGGTTTGTGGTGTAGCCTGGTCTCTGTGTCTGCATTTAGGGGAATTGGGAGATAGAACCGAAACCACATATTCAGTTTTAATGTATGGGATAGCCTTGACTGCCAGTCTTATTGGAAACTGGAAATCACCAACCCAACAAACACATTTCCGAGAGTGGAAAATCCAGAGTGGGACCACATGGTATGAGGTTATTCTAGGTAGAATAGAATTACAGGGGCCTGCTGTGGAACTTCTCACCTCTAAATATGTGCTTGTGAGACTATTCGATTCAATTTAAAGGAGCTGTGTGTAAGAAATATATTCCAAATAATCCTACAATGGCCTTGATAAGCCACCAGACATAAGGGAATCATGTTCATTTCAGTGGCGATTTTAGGCCACTGGGGTGGCAGATAAAGTGCCTGTTCACCCAGGACATCATAGAGGTTAGGACTACCCCTGATAGAAAGGAATATGATGCAGCCTTATTGCACCTTCATTCTTCTTCTTCTGCGCAATAAACTAGGAATAAAATATTAAAATACATGCTTTCAACTTTTATCTTTTTTTTTCTTTTGATTCTAAAGCTATTGGAAGTCATAGGCCTTTAGGTGGCACAGGTAATAACTGAAACTACAGCTTAAAAGTATGATAATTACCCTGAAAGGCAAAGAGCCTACCTTGCTCAAGAATCTAAGGCATGGATAGTGAACTGATACACTGGAAAGAATTTAGATGGATTTTTCTATAATTCCATTTCAAGAATGAAGCCTATGTTTGATGTACGGAGAGCCAATGACAATTACAGTAGCGAAGAGTCTAATGCTCCTAGAGTGAAGTTTTCCCTTATCATTTACATTTCACCAGAGCATTAACACTCCAAAATAAACAATCTTTTCTCATACAGTAGGCCTTGTATTATCCTTACTTACTATTACCATGAAGCTGAACATATCATTCAAGCAGTGCTGTCATCCTAAGTATTGCCACCTGTTAAAATTTACCAAAATGCAGGAAAAAACATCTAACTATTCCAAAATGTTCTGGGGGAGTACCCCGAGACCCCCCCCCCGTGAGTCACCCTACTTTATCAAATAACTATGCCATTTTTGCTTCACAACTGCTGGGTAGACCTATTCTGTGACATTAGCAATATGATGTCCTTGAAAAACCCAATTCCTCCTCCACCAGTATGACCAGCATTTATAATGAGCCAACTGTACTTCTAAAACATTTTAGGCTAATCACCATGAAAATTTGCCAATATTACTTTAAAACATGTGATGGCACCTCTGCATACAAGTTTTTACGAATATTATTTAGGTCTTATGAAGTGACAACATTACGGGGGCTGCATGTCAGTGCTTGTGGTTGGATCGATTTCGTAGCTGGTAGTTTTGATTAAAAATGCGTAAATCTAAGCATTGGAAAGCATGGTGTTCAAACCAGGAGCCACTATCAACTCTGGGGGCTGAGCCCCCCTAAAGTTCAGAACCTAGAATCGCCCCTGAACCATAACAAAGCTTAAAGGCATAACTGTCACAGATTTAGATATAATGGGTAGCACATTCATTTTTGGATTTGTCAAGTGGGCATAGTCATATATTATTTATCAACCCGTGCTTGTTTTCACGCATTTATTATATTGCATGTCTGACTGCCATCTTTGATTCCCTCAGTGGTGGATCGGTGGATTCTGGTTACCCACCCTCTGAGTCAGCCGTTAGGTATGTACCATTTAATGACACAGACATAGGGTCTTGGTATATGATTTCCCTAATACAAACATTTGTACTTCAATTGTAAGAGCAATATAGTGTAATTACTGTAAATCACAACCCATCATGAAGTTCTGTCCATCCGCAGCATGGTGTTCTGCATCTTTAAGACAACAAAAGGCAATATTTCTCTTCTCAGCCCACTTTGGTTTTAGGGCTTGTTTACTTTTATAAATGGAAATTATTTTATCTGTTTATTTTTATAATCCCATTTACACATATCATGGTACTGTATGTGTTAAAAATAAATAAATAAACAAATAAAACTCTATATAGGCAAACAAAAGGCCCAAGCGGATAGAAAAGCCCTTTTATACACATATCTAGATACGTGTGAACAAGCCCTAGGCTCTAGGCTCACTCTCAGATGGACAGTAGGACTGCACTGTATCATGACATCATCAGTGTCATGAGTTCATTGTGAAGCTTTTTAGTTGAGCAGCATGGCTGTATCAGGGCCCTAGTGTCACACATCTTTGACTCAATGGTGCTCTGGAGGCAGTGTGCTTTTTTCACAAACCGAACACACATTTCCTCAAGAGGAATGTTGTATATCAATGAAAATCAAGGATCAACTACCACACAGCACAAATTAAACCATAAAGTCCATAGTAAAATGATTTCCTGGCACTCTGTAATCTCAAACAAAGGGAGTATGGGTTGATTAAACCAACATTTTTCCTGTAAGTGATTTATACGTACTGGTTTTCACATTAATTAAGTGATGCAGTTTACTGGGTACTCTCCATGGAAATATCAAGTAATACATTTTTAGTCATAAAAAATGTATTGTTTCCTTGCAGTGTATCATCTAGGGTGCTGTGTGACGCCTGCCCTGAGACAGCTGTGAAGAGATGTGATACCTGCATGAACTCCTACTGTGAGACTCATGCGAGTGAGCACTCCGCAGACTTGGAGGGACACCAGCTACAGGATCTTGTTGATTATGTCTATGATGGTGAGTTCTGTTTTCTAGAGGAACAGAAAGTATGTTGTTATAACAAAAGAAAAAGGTCATTTTCATCAAATTGGGATTTGTCTGTTGAGCGATCATGGTCTGTTTTGTCTTCATTTCCAGGTGTTCCTCCACCTGGTCCCATCCAGTTCAGCTCAGTGCAGTCTAACTCTGTGACTTTAAGCTGGTCACCACCAGAGGGCGCTCCTAAAGCCCACAGATACAGAGTGACCAGGAGACGAGGCACAGAGCAGCGCAGCCTCGTGGTAGCAGGTTTGGGTATGGAAGTGACAGGCTTGATTCCAGGAGAGACGTACCACTTTGCTGTGGCCTCCCTCAGTGCAGATGGACACCAGGGACCTTCTGTGAATGGATCTGTGCGCACAGGTGAGAGACCACACTTTGCCAGGTAACAGTGAGTGTCACCACGCTGCAGTCATACAGGTGTTAATGTCTGTGTGTCCACATTCACATTCATGCCAAGGTTTCAAACATTTTCCTTTATTTATGCACACTGATAGCCTGGGAGTTCCCATGCTCCTTTGTGCGCTAATTTCATTTCACTCTGCAAAGCAGCATGGTGACCATGGCCATTTTTCTCGCTTACTTTTTGTATCAAAACAAAAAGGGACTAGTATGGCCCTCGATTGCATTTTACGTCACATGGTGGCTCTGGTATTGGCTCTGAGCTATGTACAGACGTTATGATAGACATTCGTAGCACCCAATAAACGGCTCTGAACAATCGTTAACGATGCTTCCGCTACGAGAGATGCAATAGGTAGGTCTCCAGACTAAATATCACTGGTGATTTTTAGTTTGACATTCACCAGGCTAGCACACTGACATTTAAGAGGTGAATTCAAATCAGATTGTAAGTGTTACAGTAACTATCTACAAAAACTGAGTACTGACAACTAAATCATGATTAGCTGAAGAGCAAGATTAGCACTAATGTTTTTTTTTTTGCCAAACTCCCCAGAGGTTGCAGAGGTACCTCCACCAGAGAATCTCACTGTGGATCCCAGGTCACTGACAGCATCTCTGAAATGGACCAAACCAGATGGAGTGGATCAGGTGTCTTACCTGTTGGAGATATTCAGTAATGAGGAACATATAAACACCATTAACAGAGATGACCACCAGTATACCATTACTGACCTACAGTATGGAACAGACTACAACATCAATGTCTACACTGTACTGAGCAACGGCTTACAGAGCAAACCAACCAGCAGAACATTTACAACAGGTAAAAATATCGTTAAATGCCAACCCATACTCTATTTCAGATGCATATTTAGAAGCATGACTATGTTTGTGTATCTAGATTTCACATCAATTCACTTAGAATTTTCACCCAGACTGGCTTTTCAAGTTTCCATCAAACACTTTTTTCTTCCTGAGCCTATTTAGAAACCTTATGTGCACCTCTAATACATTTAAAGCAGTTTGAGTGTTGTATACAAAGACAATGGAAAAAAAGAACCTTTAAATTGCAGGCTACCTGAACAGAACCTGTTAAAATGTTTCCTTTCAGTACTTGTTCTGCTTGCAATCATTTTTAAGGACCGAGTAGTAGGCTATAGCCTACCCAATTCTGAGATGAAGGAAACACACAAAAATGCATGAGATTAGGTATGAAATGAGTGATTGTATAGATATTGTATAGATTAGCCATAAAAAGTGAATTAACAAACATCCACACCCTCTCAGTTTTTCACAACGTGAGCCTGTTTTGCCTGTGCCTCGCTAGCATTATGCTAACTGGCCAGTGAGTGAGGGCTGGTGAGGGAGAAATGTGGAGGAATGAGGAGACTGCATGTCGATGTTATAGCGAACGAAAGCACCTAAAAATTTTGTTCCACGATTATTTATACAATCTTTGTCCCCTGTATCGTAAACAGTATTGCAATTTTAAGACAAAAAATTATATTAAAAGAAATGTAGGAATTTGTGGTGCAGCTCCATTGAACCCAAGCCATTTTGGACTCGCCCGCGAGCGCCCCTAGGTGCAATACCACACCGGAAGTGTTCCGAGAGTGAAAATTCTCCCCTTATTAGAATTTCTCTGATTATAGTATGTACTGTATTACCATCAAATATTACTGTTGCATGTTCTAGCAGTGCCAATAATAATCTGGAAGGTTAAACTTTGGATGGTTTTGTGTTACTGTTAGGTAGCTAGTTCACTAGTTTTGCAACAAAAACTGCAAAGTGTTGCTTTTATAAGTCTGAGTAGTAGATTTATCATCTGTTTTGCGATGGCGCTATCTGTTTTCCAGGCGCTAATTCCACGCAAAGACAGTCTTGGCCGATGCAGACTATTTACAGACAGGGCAAATTGCCTGGCACTTGAGCATTAATGGGGGCAAGCTGCGTTAACTCTGTGACTGTGGGATTTGGTGAAAGCGGGCAAAAAGGTGGGATGGTACATGTAAAGTGCAAGTTACGTTGGCCTGTTCTGTGGTATTTACAAAGACTGCCTGTAAGAACGCGCCTGTATTCTGTGTGGGGAAAATACCGTCTCTTAAAAGCAGATCGTTTTGTTTGAAAATTCACAGTTTGATGGCAGACGTGATCTGGACAAGGTGAAGGCATAGACTAAAACTAGGAGCAGATACATGTTTTCCACAAGAATTATTCTTTTCTAATTAAGCCAAACCGAAATCATTCAACGATACAGATTAAACAGCAATGCCATAGGCATTATTCCATTACTGAATGTACCGGTAATCAAAGATGACGTTCACATTCCATCCCAGTACATGTTGAACTAACCACTGAATCAATCGCTAAAAATAACTAGAAAAGTGCTCAGAGAGCGCAGACCTCCACCAGGCAATGTGGTCACAGATGGTATTCTGGATCACCAATCGCCACCAAAATCAAGTAATTTCTTACCTGTCCCAATAAACATGTTGTCTGAAAATTTCATCCAAATCCGTGCAGTACTTTTTGAATTATGTTGTACACAGACAGACAGACAGACACACACACACAAAGACAGACACACGCTGGCGAAAACATAACCTCCCTTGGCGGAGGTAATAATTGCCTAAAGTTTACTCTCTTATAAATGTATAATGAGATATAATAAAGACTATCTTGAATCTAATTTAAGTAGGCCTATCTGCCAGTTATCTCTTGTAATGTCAGACAAAATAGCTGGTAGGCTACTGCTTTTTTCGGATGGTGTGGATTTTCCGGCCTGTAGTATAATTGCCCATTACCTCATAAACCAATAACTCCAATTTTTTGTGGCAAAACTTCTGCTTGCGCCCCTGCCACTCCATGCCGGATCCACAAAAGAGGTCACATGCGGGCACATTGTTTGCACTTTTAGGGCCATGCTTATTTTGAGCTAGAGGGCAGGTTAGAAGGGCGCTGATTGCCTGATCTGTTTAAGGATTGATAAATAGACTACTGTACATCACAAAATGAGGAAGCACAGCATGCACTATGACCGCTCTCACATAAATAGTAAATAAATGAGGGCCTGAGTACTGAGAGCCAAGTACTAATCATCCGCATTTTTAACTTTGTTCCTTTCTCCCCTGCAGAGGTACCTTTGCCAGAGAATCTCACTGTGGATCCCTGGTTAAAAAATGTGTCTCTGAGCTGGACCAAACCAGCTGGAGTGGACCAGGTGTCTTACCTGCTGGAGCTCTACAGAGATCAAGAACACATAAACACCATTTCCACAGATGACCACCAGTATACCATTACTGGACTACAGTCAGCAACAGACTACAACATCAGAGTGTCCACTGTACTGAGCAAAGGACGTCAGAGCAAACCAGCCTGCAAAGCATTTACAACATTCCTAACAGGTAAAGATTCTCATCAAATGCTGACACTTGGGGGTAGATTTATCATCCGTTGCGATGACGCTATTCGTTTTCCAGGCGCTATTTCCACGCAAAGACTGTTTTTTCCGACAAAGTCTATTTACAGACAGGACGCACACGTGAACATATTCGGGCAAACTGCGCAAACACTTACAAAGACTGCCCGTAAGAGTGTGCCTGTATTCTGCGTAGGACAAATACTGTCTCTTCAAAGCAGGTCTAAACCAAACACATCGTTTTGTGTAAAAGTTTAATGGCAGCAGTGATCCGGCCAAGGTGAAGGCAGATACATGTTTGCGATGCCGCTATTCGTTTTCCAGGCGCTATTTCCACGCAAAGACTGTTTTTTCTGACAAAGTCTATTCACTGACAGGGCACACTGGGCTTGAATCGCAAATTGCCTGACACGTGAACATAGTCGGGCAAACTGCGCGAACACTTACAAAGACTGCCCGTAAGAGTGTGCCTGTATTCTGCATAGGGCAAATACCGTCTCTTCAAAGCAGGTCTAAACCAAACACATCGTTTTGTGTAAAAGTTTAATGGCAGCAGTGATCCGGCCAAGGTGAAGGCAGATACATGTTTGGGAGCAGATACATGTTTGCCACGGGAATGACTCTTTTCTAATTAAACCAAAGAGAAATCTCTGCTTTGAATTTATTTTCTCCGTTGTTATTTTTTATCAATTCCAGTCCAACACATTAATTAAATTTACACTAGAGATTGCAGTAGGTGCAGATTGTCAGATCTGTTTGGGGATTGATAAATACATCGCAAAATTAGGAGGCACAGCGCATGCTACTACCGCTCTGATATAACAGACCTAGTGAGGGGCTAGTGTTATGTTCAAGAAATCCATTTAACAAGAATAAGATCAGTGTCAGTACAGTGTTTCACAGAAGCAATGTGCTATAACTATCTTGTGTGTGTGTGTGTGTGTGTTTGTATGTAACAGTGTTGGGTAATTCTGTTATGTGTATGTGTTCTTCTCCAGAGGAGCTGAGAATTGTGCTGCTGGGAAAGACTGGAGTGGGAAAGAGTTCATCAGGAAACACCATCCTAGGGGAAAAGAAATTTAGATCAACGGCCAGTTTATCCTCTGTGACGGAGCACTGTGAGATAGGAAGAGGAGAAGTGGATGGGAGGCATCTGTGTGTGATTGACACTCCAGGCCTGTTAGACACACATCGCAGTGAGGCTGATATCAGACAGGAGATTGTGAGGTGCATCTCTCTGTCTGCTCCAGGGCCCCATGTGTTTCTGCTGGTTATCCAGGTGGGCAGATTCACACAGGAGGATCAGGAATTAGTGAAGCACCTTCAGAGTATTTTTGGTGATGGATCAGTCAAGTACACAATAGTGTTATTCACTCATAGAGATTGTTTACATGATCACATATCATTTCAAAAATTTATAAGTAAATGCACATCTCTTAGAAAGTTAGTTGCTCAGTGTCATGGGAGATACCATGTCTTTAACAACAGAAGCAGAGATCACTCTCAGGTCAGAGAGCTGCTGCATAAGATTGATAAGATGGTGGCAGTGAATGGAGGAGGGTATTACACCACTGAGCTGTGGACATACAACCCTGAGCAGAAGACTGAGGATAAATGCACCATACAGTAACAAGACGTGAAAAACCTTTTAAGATTCAATCTCAAATCTCAAATGTGTGTGTGTGTGTGTGTGTGTGTGTGTGTGTGTGTGTGTGTGTGTGTGTGTGTGTGTGTGTGTGTGTGTGTGAGAGAGAGAGTGAAAGATTAGTTGTGAGTTTAGTAAATTCTATACAGCTTTATTGATTCTATTTTGCAGGCCTGTTGGATAATACCTTTAACCATACTGATTTCCTATTAAACAAAAAGCAAAATGAAACAAACATGCATTTTTCAAAATCATATATATTATATTGCTCTCTTTTAATTTCTATGATATTTTTTTGTGATATTTACAGCACTTGGATTTACATATTTACAACTGCTTTTGTTTAAAAAAAAATGAACATACAAAGTAGAACATAATGTTGTCAAAGTTGATATTACACTATGCCATGCCTTCGGTATAGTTATTAAATATTAAATATTTTCAAAAGTTGCAAACTGAAATGAGTACTGACAGAGTCTTTTGAAGGGACACCAGGCAACATTTTACAGTTTAATATCCAGCCTCACAGTCAATTTGATGGTTAAATGGCTCATTACAGGGTGAGTGTTCACTTCCTCTCAGGTAACCACATGTATGGCCTGTTTAGCCAGCAACTCCATCAGGTCCAGTCTAAGGACCCCAGCCCACCCACACAATGTGGAGGAGGCACACACACTAGGTGTTAACTAGGTGTGCTGGGCGTGACGGAGAGGGCTACTGGGGTGCTCACTCACAGCTCTGTGTTTTTGTCTTTTTTTGGATGGGGGCTTACTATCCATGATTATTTGTGTGTGGTGCAATGCATCGTGCATTGCTTTAGTGAGACTAACCAAACAACCTGTTTATGGGTGGGGGAGGGTAGGTCCGGTGCCCACAGCAACAGGAACAAACCCACTGCCTTCAGGGGTGAGCAGGAGGTGGTAGACTGGTTGGTGGGTAGAGGGCACATTGCACAGGCTAGGAAGTATCTCATTCAGTTTCTCATAAATGGAATGCATTATAAAAGCCATTTTAGGTCATTTTCAGAAATCATTTTATTTCTTAGATGTGTAGCTATTTTAGGTATACTGTACTTTTGCTTGATTTATTATCACAAAATAAACATAATTGAAGTTTGGTCGATAATTTCTGAATTACACAATTAAAAAGCAGGACATTTGAGTATTTTCAAAAATGGATTTATAGCGTTTTGGAACCAAACTCTTACATTAGCACACCTGTCCTATCCTATATTGACCAACAGGTGGCAGGGTTGTTATTTTATATACACATTTCTGAAGGTCTCAAGGAAGTGGACTTCTGTTCAGGAGCCAACTCATGAGACCAGATAAGGCGCCTACCTCAGTCAGATTAATCACTCTCCTTTAGAGTTTTAGAGTAGTAGAGTCTCTTTACTTCTCTCACATATAAAACAACTAATGAATATCTTTCCTCATTTGATGCAGGCACCTTTAGACAAACATAACTTAGCTCATGGTTTGGCCTGCTCTCACATAGACTAGATCACTTAGGAAAATACAGAAGCCTACATGGACTTGGCAATGGCCAATTTACTTCCATTTTCTCCTGACTGCATCAACAATATTGGCCTCGATTTTGGAGACGGATTATACTTCATGTGACTTTAAATGTAAGTTTGTTTTTACATTTAAACTGGGTGATTGAAGTGGGATATACAGTATATTAGTTTGACCAAGACCTCCAGATTTTCCCGCAGATAGCCCATTGCTTGTGTAGTAGGGTGCATCAGTTGCCCTCACTTTCATAAAATTTGATGCATTTTTGTTTGGGTGTTCCTTTTCACCAGTAAAGACATCCTGTAAAATGTTTTGGCCAAATTCAAAAGTCTAATGGTGGCACCATGAGGACCATTTTTTGCCATTTTTGGCTAAAAAATCGCTTTTTTTTATGTATTTATGCAAGGATTGAATCCCAATGTTGGACTCCATTTATTGATTTCTTATGACCCAGAGATCATGTTAAGAACATTTGCAAGGGATTGAAAGGCATTAATGTGATTTACATTAGATTTGTATTGTTTAAATGTAGTGGAACTATGATTCAATAAGCAGCTAAAACTCAAAATGTGCTTGATAATAGATTTAGAATACGTACTAAAAATGTGGATCTAATATTCCATCAACATCATGTACTTTTCATTCTAGTACATTTGAACAAACTTTTTACCAAGTAAAGTTCTTCAACTTTATATGTTTTATGGTAGTTTTATGGAATTCTTGTATTAGATTGACACCAAGTGTGGCTGCTCGTATAATTTGGGCCTTATCTTTGTTGTATGGGTTTGGACCAGCTGCTATTGAAGATGAGTTAGTTCTTCCTAGATTAAAGCTCCTAACCCTGGGGATAACCATATGAGTATTACAATATCTCACAACAGAGACCTGTGCAAAAAGGAATACGTTTTTCAACAGTTTCACAAAGTTGCTATACGTTCAGAAGAGGAAAGGAAAAGGCAAAGATTGGATAAAAGTGGGACAAGAGCAGAGAGAAAGAGGAAAGTATTTGTAGGTTTATTGTAGGTTTTTTTTTTAGCGTGAGTTAGAATTGATCTCTGCAAACGATGCCAAGGGCTGGAATGCCAGACGGAGTCGTGGAGGGAAATCATTATTGAGCGGAACTACGTAGGAAGGCAAAGCCAGGCTAGGGGAAGACAGGAGAGAAGCGACAATGTGCTGTTGCTTGTGGAGAATGGGCATGATGTTTGTGTGGTGTTGTATGAGGGGAGAGCCATGATGATATCAATGTTATAACCCTGGTTTTAAGCTTGGTGTCTATGCTTATGCTAGCTCCTTTTTAAAGTTAAAATGATGCTGGATTCCCTGGAAGATACAGGTGAAATGTTAAGAAGCTAATTCTCAATGTCTTTTACCTACATATATGTGGCCACGATCAGATTTGGAACCAATGGTCTATCTCAAACCACCAGTGGTATCTGACAGCAGAGCTTGTACCTCTTGCTCTGTTAAGTATGGTGAACATTGCTGATCTTCCCAAAGGCTGCTTCCCCATGACAGGAAAAGACTGGGAAGCCATGCTTTCCAAGTCTACCAGAGGAAGCTGTGGCACTCAAACTGGAAAACCTATAGGTGAACAGTCATTGCTGTTCTTTGCAGCTTTTGATATAGTTAATGATCATCTGCTCTCAACACCAGTTTAACAGTGAGACTGTGTGGCATCTTACTAGAGAATAAATGCTATATTCACAAACTTGATTGTGACAAATGATGTGGCAGAGCATGGGGTTCAACTAGCCCATGAAAAAGTTGGTTCTTCTGCCACAATTGAAAAAAGAAATGTTGAAGTTGTAGCAAAAGACAATGGTTCCAAATCTGAAATGCCCACATAAGAAATAAACATTGATAATTTGCTTAACATTTCACTTGTATCTTCAGTTGTCTTAAAAACAGATAATCCAGCATCATTATAACTTTAATGGGGGCTAGCATATGTATAGGCGGCAAGCTTAAAATCAGGGTTATAACATTGATAGATAATACTATAGTGACACCCTAACATAAACTTTCAAATATTTGTTGACATTCTAGACATACTGTCTATCTACTGTCTAGATACTTGGTATGCTCTGTAAGGTGCCATAATGTTTCATAAAAAGTGATTGAAATTTAGCCGAAAATCATAAAATAGCACTTTTTTCCATGACTTTGAGCTCCTGGGGCCACCATTAAACATTTGAATTTTGTCAAAATATTTCACCCAGTATGTTTTCTTACCAAAAGGAACATAAAAATAAAAATGCATCGTGATCGGACAAACTTTTCATTTTTAGGGGGCAACTGATGCACCCTATTGTGTAGCCTTGCAGGGAACAGGTCAAGATCGCTCATTTTAACAAATGATTTCCAATAACATATTTATATATCATTTTTACAGATAAACGTCTAGTCAATATGTCTAAAATTTAAAATACTGTCAAATGAGTCTGGTTTCATTCATTATTGTTGTTGTGTAGCAGTGTTACTAAATCTACAGTTTATCACAGGATGAAGTTTGCCCTTCACTCCAAGACACAAATAAATGATTCACCACACAGCAATAAAGCAATATGAAAGGGTTTGTTGCAATGCACAGCAAAGTACTGGGAAAGGAGTAGATAAGAAAAGCATGGCAAAAACTATCAAGGGAGTAGCAGCACTTACTACCAGTGCTTACTGCGTGTACAAGTGTATATATATATATATATATATATATATATATATATATATATATATATATATATATATATATATATATATATATACATATGGGCAATTCCAGCGTTATGGACGTGACATTTTCGTGCATTATTGATGAACAAAAGGCCACATAACCTCTGCAAACCTAGCAGTATTTCACAATTTTTTTTCATATTCTTCTGCAAACTCCATGGCTGAATACAGGCAAACAGAAAAAAATAATATCATGATTTGCATCATAAGAATATGAGCCTTTCAATTTGCGTTATGGACGTGACGAAAAACGGACAAACTTTTGAGAGAGTGTAGTTTTTGTTGTGAAGTGTGTGAAATTTCTAGAGAAATGTAAATATTACTACATTCATACCAAACAGAACACCTCAGTAAAGACAGAGAAAGACTTAATTTCAAATGTAAATGTAAAAAAGTTGGTTTTCATTGGGAGAAATGGCGTTATGGATGTGACGTTATGGACGTGACGTCTGGAAAAACCCTCCAAAACGATACAAAACAATTATGAATGGTAGATTTTAACTTGTAACGAGAGAAATAGTAATACAACAATGAAAAATGACTGATAATATAGCAGCTTTGTGTGTGTTATCACCCACTTATGCCCATTATAAGCCCCTCCATAGACTTACATTATAGCTGAATAGGGTAAAAAATTTAACAAACAGATATCCTTTCAAAACTTGCTCAGTTGAATATTTACATAGAGACAATACTTTTTTGTATTGGAAGTTTTCTGAAAGAATTTGTATGTCCATGTAGGTGAGACTTGAAGTTTATATATATATATATTTCTTTTTTTTGTTTTGTTACATTGTTAGGCTACGTAGTCAAGAAAGTTGTTGGACCGGCTAGACACCAACAAGGAGCAACCAAGAGCAGCTAAGGATTCAGGGGTCATGGTGGGGTAGTGGGAATGACAGGGGAGATGGGACAGTGTGCTGTTGTATGTGGGGGAAAGTGCATGGTGATGGTGTGTTGTTGTATGTGGGGAGATGTAAAGTGATGGGGGTGAGGGATGGAATGGTGGTGATGGTAAATGTCGTCTAAATGTTTTTTTTTTCCTCCTTGCTGTGTACATATTTTTTTCACATTCAACTTTTCCCAAGACAATTTTCCCCATGGAGAAAATAACTAACATTCTATTCTATTCTGTTCCAGGAAATTTGTAAGATAATTGCCTTGTTCCACCCAAGATGGAGTTCACTCTGTCAGTCATTGCCAGACTATACATTGCAACGTTATAGTCTATCCTGTCAGACTAGGACTCCTTAAAGATGAGTGCCCTTGTTGAGGAGCCAGAGGATGACCAGCTGTGGGCAGGTGGACCAGAGAGGCCTGATGGGTAAGATGAGCTCTTTACAATCTACTGAGGTTGGTTTAGTTTAGTAGAAGTTCAGCTTTACAATGCAGTGTAATTCTCACAGGAACCAGCACAAGGGACCAGGCTCTACTATGTCCAGTGGTGTGTATATGAGGAGTGATCAGTCAAGAGACGATCCACCTAACCTCAGCAGGGAAGGAAAAAGGTAGGCAGTAGAAATACTGTTGTGACTGAATATGTGGGGCTGTTACGGTGGTATTTGAAACAGGACAAGTCACGACTGGTATTCGTGATATTAATTACAATTGATAGATTTCTGAAATTTTCCATCATATTCATGTACCTCGTTACCTCTGTTTGTTGGTGTACAAAGTAACTCAAAAAGTGCTGCTTGGTCAGCAGCCAGCAGTCAGACCACTGGTACCTTGTCTCATCTGAATAGCTGAAGCTAAGCAGCTGGGTGCTTGGTTAGTACCTGGATGGGAGATCTCTGGGGAAAATTGGGTTACTGCTGGAAGTGGTGTCAGCGGGTGGCCATTAGGTGGTTCTCTTCCCTCTTGGCTAAAATCAATTCCAATGCCCCAGTGCAGCGATGGGGACACTGTGCTGTAGGAGAGAGCTTCTTTAGGATGATACGTTAAACCGAGACTCACAATCAAATCCTATGATATTTGTCGCAAAGAGTAGGGAGTTGCCCGGTGCCTGGTCCTGGAAGAGGTTTTCTTAGAATATTCATGCAAAAGGATGTAAAACCACTTTTATCTCTTCAGGCCTTCCCAATTTGTGGGCTTCAGATGAATTTAGATATGTTTTAGATAACATTAACCAATATTTTGAAGTCAGAAAAAGGAAAAATTCAATGCATTTCAATGATAGAATGTTTAATTTACCATTATGGAACCGTTGTAGAATCTTAGAATGTGCAGGTGTGAAATAAGCCCATAAGACCACATAATGGGGAGACATTCACTCAGATCCTATTCTACTATTTGTATTTCCCTCAGTTGTGGATCAAGGGATTCTGCTTACGCCCCATCTGAGTCAGTCTCTAGGTAAGTTACCAAAGAGTACCCCACTATTTCATGAAATTTGCCATTTTCCCTAGCTACAGAAGTGATATTTTGTTGTCTCCTTGCAGTGTATCAGGTGTGTGGGAGCAGTGTGATGTCTGCTCTGAGACAGCAATGAAGAGCTGTCTGACCTGCATGGCCTCCTACTGTGGGACTCATATGAAGGACCACTACATGTCTCCAGCCCTGCAAAAACATCAGCTGGACAACCTCCAGCATCTAGGACTCTGTGATCAACACCACAAACACAAAGAGTTCTACTGCAGGACTGACCAATCAGCAATCTGCTTATACTGCTTCCTGTACAATCACAGGGAACATGATGTCATTGAGCAGGTGAAGTCAGACATAGACTTGGAATTCATACTGAAACATTGGGTACACAGAAATTCTGTATGCATAGCAGCAAAATGGCCTATTTTGCAATGTATGTACAGTAGCCTGGAATATACTTGTAAATTTACCATACTGCAATCAGACCTTAGATTAGATAATTGATCATTCAGGCCATCATATTATTTGTATTTTGTACATCACTTATTATTTGCTAATTCAGGGGCGCCGCTAGAAATTTTGGGCCCCATGAAAGAGTACAATTTAGGGCCCCTTCACCAACTATCGTGTTATAGTAGAATTTTTAAGCGCAATTTGTTTTTTGGCTGGCACTGACTGGAAACTGTTACTGACCTGATGGCACTTCCTTTCCTGTAGTATACATCACTATGCTGCATGTTATCAACTACATTTTAAAGCAACTGTAAAAATCATACTGAAAAGGAAAAACTTCCTTTTATGAGCAACTGAGGGGGGTCTGGGGAAAATTTTCAAAAATTAATAGTTGTTTCCTGCATTCTGGTGCATTGTAATATTAAGTAAGATCACATCTTATTGCAATTAATTTAATGGCTTAGCTAATTCCAATGCATGTTATTTGAGTGTTCTGTGAGGTAGGCTAATACTGACAATTATGACAATGACCCTGATTGAGTGTTGGCCAACTGTTTTACATTTAAATTTATGCATTTAGCAGATGTTTTTTTATCCAAGTTAGTTAGTTAGTAGTCAGTCAGGAATCCTTTTTTTTTTTTTTTTTACAATTGAGCCCAACTTGCAGTCATTTTAAAAATTGAGACTTAGGACTATTGTTTCACTGCACACCTCTGTAAAATGAGGCATTTACAAAAGTTTGATGTGATTCACACAGTCTTTTCCTATTGTAGCTAATCTGACAGTAGCCTGACCATAATGGGAGAGAGGAGAGGGGGCAGGCTGGCTTCTCAATTTGCTATGTTGATTATTTTTTTATTGTAAATTGTTTTGTTGAAAATAAGTCTTAATCCTTGAAAGGCATAGCCTAGACCAAGTTGTGCTTCCTAATCTGTAGGAGTAGCCTAAATAGCACAGGGGATTCTTTGACAAACATTTCAATTCTCTGTTTACAAATAGGCTAAATCTTCAGTTTGAGACTACAAAATCAACTGTGATTGGTGAAGTGGTGTTATTAACAGTAGCAAACAGATAGGCTTATGGCTTCCACTGTTTTTGAAAAACTGTTTCCATAATAGGCCTGGCCTACGTACAATGAATTCATTTGTACACCGTTTATCTCCACAACAGTTGCGTAGCTCTGGTAAAGTAGTTTAAAATGATATCTGTACAGTTTTTGTGAGAGAATAACTCTCCAAGTTATTAAACCGAGACGTAGGCTGCTCTGAATTTGGACATAATGCGCATCCACCGCGAGATCGCATCTTATTTTGAAATAGTGTGCCGTTCGCGCTTCGATTTCTGCTGTTTGTCCTTTTGTGTTTGGGGCAACAAGGCTTCATGTTCACCACCACCATCAGTCCAATTCAGCACCTTGTTTCCACAGTTGGCAAACAATGCCCTAGCAGCTCAACTACAGTAGCAATTGAATTTGAACACCTTGCAGCTAAACTGCGTTTGCCGGAATGAAAACATTTACAGATGCGTGCTGCTGAAAGATTCAGACCATACCATTCGGTAAAAGGGAGAGGGGTGAAACGACTATATACAAGATAATTCTTGGAAAATATTATAAACTACCACAACAATATTTAATTTGTTTAATTGAACAAATAAAATTAAATATATAATTTTAAAAACCTACTCTAGCCAATTTGTTAAAGTAATAATAACAGCCCTGAAAGGGCCCCTGGTCAGTGCTGGGCCCTTAGAATCGTCCTAACCTTTCCCCCCTATCGGCGCCCCTGTGCTAATTAGTGCAGATATGTGAAATAGCATTGGCAGTGCCGAAGAGAACCAGGCTAACTACACTGCAACTCAACAACTTGCACTTGCTCTTGACCATATCAACCTTCTATTGCATTTCAAAATTGTCGCATTAAATGTACTTAATATTGCTAAGTGCTGTTGATAGCAATGAGAATAACCGAATTTTGTGCAAAGTAGACCAAAATAGCTGCTAGGTTTTATTTTCATATGCCTGCATCTGTTACCGTTAGCTGCTGCTTCTCCATTTCAGTCTGCGTTGCATGAAATATTTTTTGAGCACTTTGGTCAACCTTTTGTTGTTTTAAATTGTGCTATATAAATAAACATGACTATGGCGTTGCATGAAATTCAGTCATTTTTATAGCTATCAACAGCAATTAGCAATGTGAAACAGGAGGACTACCAGTTAATTCACTGTGGATAATTCCTTTAGCAGATTATGATAAATGTCATTGTCATGTTTTGATGTGTTTTCACAGAACCCTCAAGAGACACATTCAAAGTCTTTAATCAGGGAAGGTATAATTTTTTTTAATGAATTCTACAATTCTGAGGTATTTCAGTTAGTATTTTGTCACAAAGCTAACAAGCAATCATTACTGTACATCAGTTAGAATTGATATTTGTCTGCTGTGCATTCATGAGCTCTTTTCATTTTCAGGAATTTCTCCACCTGGCCCTATCCAGGTCAGCTCAGCGCAGTCTGACTCTGTGACTTTAAGCTGGTCACCACCAGAGGGCGCTCCTAAAGCCCATAGATACAGAGTGACCAGGAGACGAGGCCCAGAGCAGCGCTTCTTCACGGTAGCAGGTTTTGGTCTGAAAGTCACAGGGTTGACTCCAGGAGAGATGTACCACTTTACTGTGACCTCCCTCAGTGTGGATGGACACCAGGGCCCTTCTGTGAAGAGATCTGTGTGCACAGGTGAGCGACCATCACACTTTCCTGTGTAGCAATGAGTTTTACCACACTGTAGCCATGCAAGTGCTAATATCTGTGTCTACATTCACACATCTACCAAGGATTCAAAACTACACTTAGCTTTATTATGTGCATGATGCTTGAGAGGTGAATTCAATTTTTTTTCAAAGATTGTTACTGTTAACTATCTACAAAAACTGAGTGGCTTACTGACAAGCTGGTAGCATGA
>JAODXP020000536.1:15000-18855 GCA_027497455.2 Sardinella longiceps | reverse complement strand
ATATTACGTATTGCTAAGGTTAAGAGCCTCTCATTGTCCGTTCTCTACAGCACGGCTGCCCTACCAACGTCGCCCTCTGGCTTCAACTAGAAGTTAACACACCCTCCAGTCCATCTATCTTCACTCTGTTCCAGAATCTGTCCTATAGATTTAGAGCCACCAGCATGACCAGTGCTTATTGTGTGCTAAATGCCACCTAAAAGCCAAGAGGTCTTTAGTCTTTTTTGCCCTCAACAGCGCCTTCCAGGCAGCGCTGCCCTCAAGGCACTACCTCCCCAAATCTAGGGTCAAGGTTAAGGGGGTTAGGTTAAGGGTTAGGGGTTAACGGAGTGCCTTTTAATTAGGCTGTCTTGCCTGGAAGGTGCTGTAGCGGTCCTGTCCTATAGGCCTCCGCATACCAGTTCAGACAGCACTTCGGAGCACTTTCAAATTCAACGTTTTCGTTTGCCCCCGCACACCGGCAGCGCACGATTAGCAATGGGCATAGTACAGAACCCAGTAGATGCTCTGAACGCCTTCGACAAAACAGACTTCAATCGTAATTCACAATCAATAAGTGGAAGAGTTCGGTGCTGGTGTGCAGGGTTGCATTGAAAACAATGGAATAGAATGTTGGAAGCTCAGCATTCTGTCGGAGTCAGTGTGCGGACCACTTAAGGACCGCCACTGGCACGACCAGTGTTTCATGTGTGCCAAACTTCTGTTCATCTCTCCTCTGTTCTAGGACCTATCCTTATTGCTTCTTCATGTGTGCTGAATGCAACCTTTGTCCATCTCTCCTCTGTTCCAGGACCTGTCCTATAAGGACCGCCACTGGCACGACCAGTGCTTCATGTGTGCCAAGTGCAATCGCTCTCTGGTGGAGAAGGCCTTCGCTGCCAAAGACGACCTGCTGCTCTGCACAGAGTGCTACTCCCATGAGTACTCCTCCAAGTGCAACACCTGCAAGAAGACCGTCATGCCAGGTACTGAACACATGGAGGAGGAGGAGGTGGAGGAGGAGGAGGCGGAGAAGGTGGAGGAGAATGAGGAGGAGATGGAGGAGGCGGAGGAGGAGGAAGAGGAGGAGGAGGCGGAGAAGGTGGAGGAGAAATGTATGATTAAATGAACAATCATATCAAAGGAATGTACCGGAGTGAATTCAAGCATAGCCCTGTTGAAAGAGCTTGCTAAATGCGCTAGTTAGCGAGTGGAACAGAAATAATTTGGTACAGCATAGACCTGAACGCGAACGCAGAAGCGAACAGGCACTTTACACTGAATCAATGGGACCTGATTTTTGGAATCCGACAGTAAGATCTGAGGTTACATTGACTCAATGTAAAGTGTTTTGCGTTCGCGTTAGGTCTATGCTGTTCGAAATTCTTTCATTTCATGCGAAATATATTGCTGTTGGAAGGCTCGTGCAGCAGGCCTATGCTTGAATTCACTCCTTTGCATTCCTTTAATACTGGGGGTAAATTATGTGATTTACCAGAATGATTGAGTTGCTCGTTGTCCTGTTAGTGTTACAGTATAGTGTCCATTGTTTAGTTAGTTAGATAGCGTCGGTTGTCCAGTTTGTATTAAGGTGCTCATTATCAGCTTGTGTTAAGAGTGTCCATTGTCTAGTTAATGTTACAGTATTCATTGTCCAGGGGTGTGTTTCCCAGAAGCATAGTTGCTAAGTTATCAAGATCCCATCGCCAACCAACTAAGTTGCTAACTAGTTATTAGCAACTATGCTTTTGGGAAATGGATGGCAGTTTTTAGTGTCCATGAGTGTCCAGTAACCCTGCCAATAACATGGCTGGCCTGGTCTCATCACCTTAAGTGTCTCCCAGCCCAGCCATTATCCCATCCCATCCCCTCTTCACTGTGGTTGTCTGCAGATATTATAGTGTTCAGTCAATAAGGCCCTGGCTGCAGGAGCAACATGAGCTGTTCGAGCTAGCCAGCCACTCCACAGACCACAGCATTTGATTTGGGTTTCATGTGCTCTTCATTAGCACTGCTAACACACTGGGGCTACACTCTCAGCTGTCTAAATACACATAACAGCTTTCAAATGATTACAAAGTGCTATATCTGGACATCAGTCCTGAATCTCACTACTCTCTCTCTGTGTGTGTGTGTGTGTGTGTGTGTGTGTGTGTGTGTGTGTGTGTGTGTGTGTGTGTGTGTCGGTGTGCGAGTGTGTCTGCACTTTTATGTATGGATGTCTGTCTGTTTGTGTGAGTTTGTGTGTTTGTCTCTGTGTTGGTGTGTGTGTGTGTGTGTGTGTGTCCTACTGTCTCTCTGTGTGTGGTTGTGTTCATCTGTCTGTCTCTGTGTGTGTTCATCTGTCTGTCTGTGTGTGTGTGTGTGTGTGTGTGTGTGTGTGGGTCTATCCTACTGTCTCTCCGTGTGTGGTTGTGTTCATGTGTCTGTCTCTGTATGTGTGTGTGTGTGTGTGTGTGTGTGTGTGGTCTATCCTACTGTCTCTCCGTGTGTGGTTGTGTTCATCTGTATGTGTGTGTGTGTGTGTGTGTGTGTGTGTGTGTGTGTACGCACGCTCATGTGCCAATGTCTGCTTCCAGGTTCGAGGAAGATGGAGTACAAGGGGAACAGTTGGCATGAGACCTGCTTCCTGTGTCAGCGCTGCCAGCAGCCAATCGGGACAAAGTCCTTCATCCCCAAAGACAACAGTTACTTCTGTGTGCAGTGCTATGAGAAGCAGTTTGCCTACCAGTGCTGCGCTTGTAAAAAAGTACGCCATGATTTCACAATTACATGATTATGTCAATTGGTCTGATAAGTTGACATCATAATTATACTCTGAAAAGGGTAGATAAAAGTGAAAGGGAAATTTTCAGAAGAGTTTTGTTTCTAAATCTTCGGCCTAATAGGATATTAGGTAAAATTATTTTTTGGCCAAATTGAGATATTTGCATAAATGTACTCTCCTACCACTGCTGCATCACCCTGTCCTTGTTCCTCTCTCATTGGCCAATCGCAACACTACACTACCTGCCATCGACACACATTCATTTGAGTACAGCTAACAGCTCAACAGAAGCTATCGGGATACCTGTCAGGATACCTGTACTGCTCACCAAGTGGTTAGTGGTGTCCATTGATGCTCCAAAACAATTATCTTAGCGAAATACAGTTTCTGTCACGTTTAACGTGGTATTTTAAACATTCTGGAACTATTTTTTCAGCCTAGTAATAGTACCAACTCGCACAACAAAGTGCCTTGATGGCAGCGCCCCTTTAAGCTGCAATTGAGAGCCCAAAAGACCAAAGACCCTCCACATGACAGTAACCCTGTCCACTGCTGTCCACTTGTAGGCCATCACTACAGGAGGGGTGACCTACCAGGACAAGCCCTGGCACAAGGACTGTTTCCTCTGCATTGGCTGCAAGAAGCAGCTGGCTGGGCAGCGCTTCACCTCCCGTGAGAACTACCCCTACTGCCTGGACTGCTTCAGCAACCTCTACGCCAAGAAGTGTGTGGGCTGCACCAAGGCCATCACCAGTAAGTCACGCCTTTGTGTGTGTGTGTGTGTGTGTGTGTGTGTGTGTGTGCTCCCATGAGAATTACCCTTACCTACTGCCTCGACTGCTTTAGTAACCTCTATGCCAAGAAGGGTGTGGGCTGCACCAAGTAAGTGACACACACACACGTGTGTGTGAGGGTGTGTGTGTGTGTGTGTGTGGTCCCGTGAGAACTACCCCTACTGCCTGGACTGCTTCAGTAACCTCTACGCCAAGAAGGGTGTCGGCTGCACCAAGCCCATCACAAGTAAGTGATGGAATGTGTGTGTGTGTGTGTGTGTGATTGTGTGTGTGAGTGTGTGTGTTTGTGTGCGCTGCTTTAGAAACCTCTATGCC
>JAODXP020000536.1:10000-12500 GCA_027497455.2 Sardinella longiceps | reverse complement strand
CACACACACACACACACACACACACACAGATCCCCTGGTTAATGAATGCTTGTAAGCACATGAGGCATACTGTGCGTGGCATTGTGCAAGGCAAGCTGTACCAGTGAAGAGGTGGCCTTAAAGTGCTGACTCTTACTACATACAACTTCCTCTCAGGATGAGAGCAGTCACATGGGCAAGGTCAAACTACACTTTCACCAACAAGCCTTTAGCTCCAGTACTGCTTCAGCACTGTTTCAACAGCCAGGGAAGGACAACTTCACTTCACTTTCCAAGAAAACCAACAATCGCTGAGGCATGTGATCAGCATTGAATGGCTTGAGGTAAAAAAAAAAAAAGACGTATTGTACAACTGTAAACTTCACTCACATAAATACTCATATATCAGTCAGATTAGTTGTAGATGGTTACTATTTTGCAAACTGTAGATTGTTGAAAAGTGACTTGGAGCAGTTTTGTAGTGGTATGAATTGTGTGATCACTGTAAAGTAGGCCGTAATATATAGAATCCGATGTTTAAAAGGGAATATTACTGCTGGCTGTGCGATTCATTTTAAATTATGATTATTCAGTGGGATTTGGCAATATTAAAAGTTAATGTGGAGCATAAACTCTGTTAAGAGGTGGATAATCTCTGTTGCCAAAATTTGAGAGGTCGGTTAACTGCAGTTACTACGGTAAGGTCAGGCTGTTGTGATACTGTCTACACAGTCACTATACACTAGTACACTGATGATAACTACAGTATGGGCAGCCTGTTGATGTAATCTCTCTCTTGTAACTAATCATTTGAAGGTTACCTACTGGATTTGATTCCCATATCTGTGGACCATGCTAAGCCTCCAGGCCTTTAGCTGTGTGCTGTTGACAGAGAAGCCTGTCGTGGGCAAAGGTAAAGACAAAGCAGGGATCCAGTGTGTGGAATGGTGCTGCAAGAGCCTGTATATCGGTGGGAAGGACGCTGTGGTCCATCAAATCAACCTGCCTGGCGTGGCGGCCACGGACGGGCCACACATCCGGGAGGTCAACCGCCGTCAGATGGGCCGAAGCGGAGCTGTCAATCAACTGAAGGCCATCCCTGTTCTTAACCACCTGCTGGTTCTGTGGGACGGATCCGTCACGGCACTCAACATGTTCTCTTTAGAACCCGTGTCAGCGCTGAAGAAGATCCAGAATGTGTCGTGCATGGAGGTTAGCAGTTCTGTGTCAGAGACTCAGTCGGTCTACGTGGAGCTCATCACGGCGTCGGCGAGGAGGAGGTCCGTCGGCATCCACAGGGTGTATGTGGACAAATGGGAGTGTGTGAAGCAGCTGACGCTAGCGCAGGAGCCCCTGGCTCTGGCTCTGTCCCTCAGGGAGCCCTGTGTGTGTGTGGCCACGGCTGACAGATACACACTGCACCATTACCAGAGCGGACACACACTCGACCTGTTCCAGCACAACATGGCCCGGCAGAACCTGGTGGTCAAACCGGCAGGAGATAAAGAGTTCCTGCTCAATGGACCTGGATCACTGGGTGAGGAATTAATATGTCAATCAACCAATTATCTGATCAATCAATCAACCAATTAACTGATAATTGAATTTTTATATTATATTGAAATTTTTATATTTATATCTATCTATCTATCTCTTTACTGTATCTATCTCTCGTTTCAGCTATCTGTCTGTTATGTTATTAATTACATAGTTATCTATTAAGCTACTTGTCTTTCTCTCCTTCTGTCTCTGTATCCATCTATCTGTATCTATCCATCTATCAATCTATTTCTAATTCCTCAAGCAACATCTGTTGCCATGGTGACTGTCACTAACCCTTGACCCTTGGCGTCTGCTCTGCTGCTCCCCCTCAGGCATGTTTGTGATGTCAGATGGCATCTCCCAGCGTGCACCAGTGCCATGGCCCGCGGGCGTTCTGGACGCAGCCGTGTGCTACCCTTACACCGTGGTGCTGCAGAGCCAAGGGCAGGCCGTCCACGTCTACAGCATGCTGGACCAGCAGCTCAAGCAGGTCATCCCCATACCCAAGGCAGCCGCACTGACCCCCACCACAGGTGCCTGATTACCCCCCGGCCTTTCCTGTCACATCAGGCCATCATACCATCATAAGTTAGCATGTAGCATGCAGCCTGTAGCCACACACATCAGGCTATCACACTATCACACATTAGCATGTAGCCTGTAGCCACATACAACAGGCTCACGTGTTAGCATGTAAAATGCAGCCTGTAGCCACACACATCAGGCCATCACACTATCACACATTAGCATGTAGCATGCAGCCTGTAGCCACACACATCAGGCCATCACACTATCACACGTTAGCTTGTAGCATTTAGCCTGTAGCCACACACATCAGGCCATCACACTATCACACATTAGCATGTAGCATTTAGCCTATAGCCACACACATCAGGCCATCACACTATCACACATTAGCATGTAGCATTTAGCCTGTAGCCACACACATCAGGCCATCACACTATCACACATTAGCATG
>JAODXP020000535.1:0-18821 GCA_027497455.2 Sardinella longiceps | reverse complement strand
TTAATACTATAGACATTTTGCAGGTGCAGTTAGTCTCGTAGGCAGCTTTCCCTTCCATGAGTCTGCGTTCAGGTGGGGGTTCAAGCGTCTCGCTCAAGCTGAACTTAACTGATTAACTGCAATTAGCTGATCAAGCATTATTGTTGGTACATTATTTGCTTCAAGGCTGATTCAAAGTTCCCATTTTTGGGTCCTCTACGATATTACAAACAGTAGCAGAGTGGAAGAAGTATAGTGCACTAGATAATAAGACCTACAAGATGAGGTTTGAATGAATTTTCTAGGTGAAGCAATTACGTATGAATTATAGTATCCCTGAATAAAAACAACTAGAATTGCATTTCCTAGGAATTACAAATTGCATAGAAACATTTACAAACTAGAAAAGCGCTCAGAGAGACGCAGACCTCCGCCAAGGCAATGTGGTCACAGACACAATATAAATTCTAGATCATGTTCTGGATCACTGATCGCCACCAAAATCGAATCAGCTCTTGTCCCAATATACACATTGTCCGAAAATGTCATTCAAATCCGTGCAAACAGACAAACCAACACAACCAAAAACATAACCTCCTTAGCGGAGGTAAATATAACTCCCAATAAGAAAAATGACAATAGAAAAAAGAGAAAAATATGTTGAATATAGAGGAGATTTCTTTAACTTCAACAGATGGTACTGAGTTTCATCTGATTTGCAAATGCTTGTGGGGAGAGTGAAACCGGTGTGAATTCTCCTGTATTTCTTACACACTTTTCGTGTCTGGCATCAATTGCCATGCAAATAAGCAGCTAGTGGTAAATTATGGGCCAACATTATCACCATCATATTATTACACGGACGGTTCTAGGTATAGACCAACTAGGTGATTGCCTAGGGCATCAATTATCAGGGGAGCATCACATTATATTTATTAAGTTATTTTCTTTAGTTTTTCACTTGTATTTCTAGAAAAAAAAGGGGGCAAAAATTCAATCTGGCCTAGGGCAGCAAAAAGGCTAGAACCGGATCTGTATTATTATCTTTATAATATTAAGGAAGATTAGTTATGTTTAGCTCGAGCTCATGTTTACAGGCCAAACTGTTGTTTTTCGTCATCACTGACATGACCCACATCTCAGCTGTGTTCAGTGTGTGCATTGCTATAATTCCACGATCAATACAGGGATCAGGTCTGAGGTCTGGCTGGAGTCCAGAGGGCATGAATCCATTGTGATGCGTGAGGCTAATATTAAGTTTTTCCAGGCACATGCCTACAAATACCTCATCAATAGGAAACAGATTTGTTAGCTTGGCTGCCTCATTCAAGTCCACCACGGTCTGCCGTGACATTAAGTACCCACCTCCATTTGCAAAAGATGGATATTGCTTTCCGTTTGCGAACAACTCAAATGGAACAAAGTACGTTGAGTTTTTGTTTCTGTCAGGCCATGGGTTATTGTGGATCTGTCCTGCAAACAAGTAATTTTCAGGGTTATGGTCTCTCAGGAACTCAATCAGATTCTCAGTGTTCACAAACACATCATCGTTCCCCTTGAGCACAAACTCAACATTGCGACACTTCTGCGACACCCAGCTGAGGAGTCCCACCTCCTTCAGGGTCTGATTGTAGAGCACGTCCACAAAGTCCCACTGCAAGATGTCCCCAAACCGCCGGCTCTCCCACTCCAGTAGTGGCTGAAGTTTCTTGTTCAGCACTTGATCATGTGACTGGCCCATCAGGAAGACCAGCTTAATCTGCCGGCCGAGGATTTTACCAGGGCCGCCCCAGGTGTCTCGTACTGCAGTACGGCGCTCCACATTCATAGGTGTGGACTTGATGGCCAACAGCAGATAGAGGTCATCCTCACAAGGTGAAGGGGTCAGTAGGGTTGGGTAAGCCCGACAATGCCTGTAGCGTAAGAAGTCCTGGTACGCCTGGGGAAGTGAATGAATGACCTCACCCTCATTGGCAGAGCATGTAAAGTTCTCTTGGGCTGTGGAAGAGGTCATTGGCTGGGTAGTGTAGGAGATCATTGGCTCTTCGAGGAAGGTTCTATCATTTGGGTTTGTCCATATATCAGTTGTCCCATGGGGTTCGTAGGTAGTGGGTAATATGTAGTCTTGTGGGAAGATCAGGTATAAGATGAGCACTGCACAACAAAGTGTTGCAGCAAAGACAAAGGCCAAGGGCATATTAACCTTGCGGCGCCAAGCTTTGGACCCCACCATCTTCACTCTGTGAAGCAAAGCAGAAAGGAAATCAAGTCCTCATCACCACATAGGACAATGTGGGTACTTATGCATGGGTGCAATTTTTGGTTTGATTTGATTTTAAACTTTATTTGTACCCAGAAGTAGATTTGGTGTACAGTCACAGTGTTTCCCACACATAAATTTAACTAGTAATCTATGGGTGGGAAACACTGTGACAGAAAGCATCTGTCCGTTTAAGCATTTCACCAAGAGAAAAGTTGCCTGGAAGTCTACTCTTAGCTGATTTAAGATCGCTAATTAGTATTAGTTAGCCTATGTTATTTGCAATTTGTTGCCGGTTATGGTAGGCGTAGGCCTATGACATTTAGCATCAAGGGCCCTATTTTGACGACGCAAAGTCAACTGTTGTTTGGCGGATGGCGCATATGGTTTTGGGGGCGTGTCGGCGGCTTTTGCTATTTTCACAGCACAGAAAATGATTTAGTCCCGATAGATATCTCGGAATATTCATTCGAAAGCGAAAGTAAACTTGATTCTCCATTTAACGTCCCCCTTCTTATATCCTCACTCGTTTTCTGTTACAGGCTAATAAATTATTTTTATTGTGGTATAAATTGGGGTTTGAGACATCGCTCTAAACTGTGTGCTGATTGGCCAAACCATAGAGTAACTGAGGGAAAGGCAGCTAGGGGGGCTTGGACCAGACTACGTACAGAGATAAAATGTTTAGCGGAGGTACGTAGGATGGCATCGCCAGGCTAAAACTTTATTGTTAAAAGCTAAAACTAATGACAAATAGCTTTTATTTGTAAAGTTTAGTTTCATTCATGGCATATATGCATTACTATAAGTTCATGTTGTGCTATGTGTATGTGTATGGGTAAGCCTAAACATAACCTAATGTTGGCCTATCTGATGTTGCACTTATGCCTAATAATATAGCTTAATGTGACCAAAGTGACTTAATGAGTTTTTCAAGTGTTGTTTACAAAGTTCTAAGTTTTGGGTGCTAAAAGAGGAGAGCGAGAGTCAGAGAGATAAACTTTTTTGTCAGGAATAACAGCCAATGGCTACTTTTTTGTCAGGAATAACAGCCAATGGCTGGGCAATTTTAAGAGGTCTTTAGGCTACTATATAGACCTAGGCCTATTGATTTCGCTGTTTAAAAACACAAGCATAAGTTTTATCCCATTCCTTGTTTAATGAAATGAAAAAAATCAACAGAATACTCAATTCCAAAAATATGAAATAGCTGCAGCCCTAGTTATTTATCTATTTATTTATTTTGGGGGGTGGGGTGGGGTGGGGGGTCGATATAGTTAGCCCCTAGTTTCAGAAAATTCTCAGGTGAGATGGCATTTTCAGCTCAACATACAGTACAACATAACCATTCCAAAAAAAAAAAAAAAAAAAACTTCTAAATGTATTTATTTTTCTGTCATGATGGAGTGATTCAGATGAAAATGGCACTTTTATTTATTTTTTTGTTATCGCCATTCTGTCTTCCACATGTATGAAGTGTTGTGAGTGAGTACTGAGTTACGTCTTATGAATAGTGAATAGTTTTATCTTTATCCATGTGAGTTACTATCTATCCATATGAGTTTCTATCTATCCATATGAGTTTCTATCTATCCATATGAGTTACTATCTATATCCATATGAGTTACTATCTATATCCCGTATGAGTTTCTATCTATATCCATATGAGTTACTATCTATCCATATGAGTTTCTATCTATAGCCATATGAGTTTCTATCTATATCCATATGAGTTTCTATCTATGTTATATGAGTATTAATAGGCAAGAGCACAAAAAAAGATGAAATTGTAGTTTAGTTCAAGTCGTGTGTGTCCTATGAAAAGTCAAAATACGCAGATGGGTCATCAAGTCTTATCAGAGAAATGTATACGTTTTTGGGTGGGTTCTCAAAAGTGCGTATACATTTCTCTGATCAAACTTGATGTCGTTTTTATGGAGTGTGAGTCCCATCAGGACTACACAGGGCTGGTCTTTTAAATGGAGGTGCAGTGTTATGAATTATTTTATTTAGTAAACGTAGGTTTGTGTACATTATTAAGTTAAGCAGACTGTATGTAGTGTCTTTGCCACAAAATGTGTCTTAAATGTTTTATTTTTTGTCCGAACTGGAGATTCTTGTTGGCATATTTGGATGGCACAGCATTCTAAAACATTATGGCTGATTTTATTTGCAGCCAGGTGTCAATAGCCAATATTATTACTGCTACCTTACCAATATTTTGAGATGTTATATGGTTGAAAAACTGTGTAGGTCTAATGTATTACGTATTTAAACAAAGTGTAATGTATTACGTATTTAAACAAACTAACTTATTAACAGTTGTATAATGCATAAAACAAAATATAAAATACGCAAATACAAAAGCCTCTAAATCCATTCTACAAAATACTCAAAAATTTCCAAACTGCAATTTAAAGATTCCAGTACAAACTATTCAATAAAGGTTGTTGGAGTGAACAGTTGATTAAAATTATATAAATATGTATTTATAAATTAATTGCAATGACAAGTTTTTGCATCTGAACTCTTCTGTATTAAGACACTAAATATAAAACTGATTTTAACTTACCTGATCAGCTTCAGGAGTCACTCACTACACAAGCTTCTGGTACCAGTGTGTCAGGGGTTGTGACCAGGGGTTCTCTGATTCTCTCTCTAAGTTTGCAAAACCGTTTTAGCATAACCCAACTGCCCCAAGGCTTCAAGTAGAAAACTGTGCTGTGATTGGCAGAAACAGGCTCTGCAGGTTGTACGGTTAAAAGAAGTTTAGCAAATGCAGCAGCTTATTTTATTTGGGTATTTGAGAATTTGGGTTTGCATGTCTGTAGCCTTTTGATTTTTGCCAAAAAAGCCATTTTTCCCAATTCTTAGCCAAAATGCCCACTGTACAATTTTTTTTGCTAACTAACATTTTGAGATCTGTCTATTTGTGGGCTTCAGATGTGCATTATATGAAAGAAAGTGAATTTAGATGTAAATGTTATTACCCATTTTTTTTTCAAGCCAAAGGGATAAATTCAATGCATTTCAATGATAGAATGTTCAGCGTACTACCATGGAATGCTTTTAGAATCTTGGAATGTTCAGGTGTGAAATAAACTTCAGTGGTGGGAGACCTGGTGGGACTGCATAAGATTTGTGATTGCCTGCTGCTACAGGAATTGGTAAGATTCAATTTGTCTGCTCTCGCCATGCATTTTATTTAGTTCATGAGCGGGTTAGGGTTAGACCTCACCATTTCATCGCAGGCTCAAACCTAGAGTTTAGGGTTTGTGATAAAATGCAAAAAAGTTTTTTCGTTCAATGAAAGGATTCAAAGCCTTGGTAAAAACAACGTTTTCAAGTTGCTTCCAAAAAATGTAGTTTTGCGAGTTGAGGAGCCAAATAGTCAAGCACAATCAACGTGCAAGAGAAAATGCCATGGTGAGCAAGTACTGTAAAATTGGGTTATTAATCTCATACTGGACTGACAGCTATGTGTCTTTAGAAAATGTAGTTTATGGGGTTTAACCTGTTTCTGACTCTGCTGAACCTGAATTGTAGCCTAGTAGCAAACACTGCACTTACTTGCAGGGCTGGTCCTAGCCTTTTTGCCGCCCAAGGCCAGATTTGAGTATTGTCCTCTTTTTCTAGAAATACAACTGAAAAACTGAAGAAAGAAGTAATACATGTCTTGTCTAATTTGTTTATGCCTAGAACCGGCCCTGCTCACTTGTGTCATTAGCGGGAGTTATGCATGGAAAGCACAGACACACAGACAGACAGATAGAGAGAGATACAGAGAGATACTGTACACTGGTGTTCCTTGCATTTATAGACTTTAATGATATAGAAAAAATAATGAATAAAATAAGGTGAAAAAGCCAAAACTGAGAGGGCTATTGAGGTCATGCTGTCACCTATTGAGGGCCTGACCAAACAACACTACATTTCAAGGGGTCAAAACATCATCAAGGGCCAAAGACACCCATGTCACAGTTCTGTGACAGCTTTTCCCCTACTGCAATTAGATTGTTGATCAGCGCCACACTGTAAGTTGAGTCCATGTTAATGTATGTGTGGATGGCTGCATACATATGGGTGCATTGTATGTATGTGTATGATATAAGGGGTAGGTGTAAGCATGTGTGCATGTGTATTTAAATGTGTACAGACCGTATACATCTGTAAATGTGTATGTGTATAGTATATGTGGGGTTTTGTGCAATTGCATAAAAAAGTCATATTTTATTCAAGATCATGGCTTTATTTATTGCATCATTAACATATTTTCTAGTTGCTGAAGGTATTTTTATGTCTGTTCTTATGGTAGCCATGCAACGTCATTTTGTTTCAACAGTACACTCTGAATAAATAATCTTAAATAAATAATCTTGATTCTTGTAGCCTGATAAACCAGCCTAAATGTGAGATTGGATGTCTTAATTTAGTCTGGCCCCGATGAATGGATACAACGGGAGATTGTTGATGAGCACAAACCATGTCTGTGCCTATAGGCCAACACTCTGTCGTCACTCCCTCAAAACCCTGCCCGCTTTGATTCAAAACATATCTCTGCGTTATGATTGGTTTGCCAGATTCCTGACATTCTGGCAGAATTGGAGAATGATGCGAGGCTAGACCACTCGCAGACAAAACATTTTGCCGTCCAGCGGGTGGCGCTGGTTTACTAGGCCATGATTCTTGATTTCCTGGGCCCACAGTAACTATAAAACCATGTATTTTCATGACTAATTCATCTCTTTGTAGAGATAATCACAGTTTGTATTCATGTCAAAGATGCCCACAGCATAGGGCAATCTATGATTAGAGAACAGCCTATGATCATAGGGACGAGAGAAGAAGACGGCCATTTTCTAATCCTCTGTGTCCATGCATTCCTGTAACAAGTAGTAGGTGAAGACTCCCAACAGAAATCACAAAGACAGAGAGATTCTGTTAAAAAATACTCAAGCGAATACCAGGATTTAATTTTTATTTTTGTACCGATATTGCTTGTAAAACTTACACCCAAAAATATTCAGAAACAAAAACTCCAAAAATAGACAACCTAATTCCGGTTGATGTCACTATGACATAACAAGAAACGGAGGGCCATTGAATTATGAGTTCTTTAAAAAACTAAGAAGCTGGAAAATCTAGTCAAACTCCTGACTAAGTGTTCAGATTTTCTCTGAGCCTTTTCCTCACAGCGCTATGCACTATATGTGTGGTCTCTCTCTACGTGTGTACTGTGTTGGCATTGTGAACAAAAGAAGTTATGAGGTTTGTGCAATAAACAGAGTCCATGTCAGTAACTAACTTTGTCCTGAGTGTTTCGATTCGTTCGAGAGCATTTGCTAACCTCGGTGTCAACGCAGAAAAAGTGGCTTTTTTTCTCCACGTAAACCTATAATTTATTTCTCTATACACCTATGTTTGATAATGCTGTGAAAGTGCTACAGTGTATTTGCTCTCTCTCTCTCTTGTGTGTGTGTGTGTGTGTGAGTGTGAGAGAGAGAGAGAGAGAGAGAGAGAGAGAGAGAGAGAGAGCTAAGCAATACAATCTATATCCATCTATATTGAATCATGAATTGACACAACCTAACATGTGATTCCAAAATGCTGGACATTTCAGGGTACCATTAGACAGTGTGAAATAAACATCTTCGCTTGCATAATTAATGATAATTCATGAGGATCTACCCACCGTTCTTAATGCTTAAGATGATGTGTTGTTTATGCTTGAGGTCATTATTGACTTATGAATGAATTCATGATAATTCATAGGCTACCCTTACGTGTTACGTGTTGAGTGTTACCACAGGTTACCATAAAGACCAATACATATTTCCAGTAATCATCAACTGTAATGTCTCCATTTAATGGTTTAACATATCACTCAATATTCCATAGTTAAAAAAGGGACACACACCTCAAATGCCATGTAACATACATCCCCTTCCCTGCTCCCACAAGTACATCACAACAGTGTGTTTATACAGACACATCACTTAGCACACATCATAGCACAGGTTAGTTCGGTGTTATAGTAACATGAGCGTCAACATAAGTGAGGGAACAAAGCTTCTCTTATTTTAATTATTTCGTCCTCGGTGTTTAACAAGTTGATTGACTCTTCCTTCATCCATGTTATCATATGCACCTTCTACATCTATCATGAGTGTTGGCTCACAACAGTTTATCATCTTGCATTGAAGGGTAACATGATCATTGTTGTAAATTTTTTGGTTGTTGTCAGCTTGATATCGCTGAAATGTCTGTGCAATAACACTCTCATTGTAATACATTTCATTAAAAAGGTTCAAATTACAGACTGTGTTACTGTCATATATTCCCACTGCGTAAAAGTTAGAGTAAAAGTGGTAGTTAAAGGGAACAGACCACATGATGGCCATTGTATTAACTTTTCTATTTCCATGCCACAATTCGTAGGTGAAGACACCCACAGATCCACATGCTGTACCAGCAATCTTTGCAAACTGACCACTGCCTTTTCGAGTAGGACGGATCTCTGATGTCAAATGTTGCACACATTGTCCACTGTAGATACATTCTCTGCCCCGAGAAATGAAGGAAAGATGAATGTAGACAAAACAAGACAAAAACCTTTGATTTTCTATTTGTAGATTTGCTGCAGTAAATGGTCTAACTTGCTCTAGCCAGCAGCATGGAGTGAAAATTCAGAATAAGTGCCCATTACTGAAAGAAAAGGCACAAAGGGGAAATGCCCGATTAGCCTGTTCAAATAACTTTGCAATAGCTCTCCATATTTTTTTGTCAAATCAATCAGATAGCTTAATATTGACGTCACCTTCTCTGATCTAAATTCTCAATCCAAGATGGCGAGAGCTAGCTCAAAACAGGGATTGCACTGTCTTAGACACTTAAAGGAATAGCTCACCTCTTTACGAAAATGGATTATTCACACCCTTACCTGCAGTTACATATGTGGGTAAGAGCATTTTGGTGTCAGTGCTTGCATTTTCCTAGTATGATTAGTCTGGCACGCCCTCCCAGTGACGTAACACCTGCGGCGTTGCTGCCGCTGGTCTGGCCAACTGCTGATCTGAACGGATTGGGGAACTCAGAAAGCATCTAACATCGACCAGTTGCAAACCGAGGCATTAGAGGGAGGTGGGTCATTTACATTTATGCATTTAGCAGACGCTTTTATCCAAAGCGAGCCGCGACTTACAAATGAGGGAGTCAACCATGTGCTTTGGGAAATTACAGCACTATAGGCTCTTGGTCAGTCCAAAGTCTCCCAGAGCTTTGAAAGTCGATGGCAATCAGGTATGATATCCCCAATTTTCCCCTTTAGCTTAGCATACCCAGCGGACATTTGGATATCAATTTGAAGTAAAATTGACATCAAACATCGACATGAAATTGACGCCTGCATTAGGTGAAAAGTGAAAGATGAATCGATGTCAAAATGTCACTATCAATTTTACATCATTCTATTGATGTCAAAATTAGGTTGAATTATCAACATCAATGAGACATCATTCTATTGATGTCCAAATTGTGTCAAAATGAGGTGAAACGTGAAAGTCAACTCGACATCAAAATGTCTACATCAATTTGACATCATTGCACTGATCTCAAAATAGTATCAACATCTGATGTCAAAATTAGGTGAAAAGTGAAAGTCAAGTTGATGTCAAAATGTCTACATCGATTTTACATCCTTTTCTTAATGTCGAACATTGAAATTTCAACATCAATCTGATATTGTTGGATTAATATCAAAATAAGGATATCTTTCAATGGCAATATTTGAATATAAGGGAAAGTAAAATTGACATTAAAATGGCAACATCAATATGACATTATTCTGCTGATGTCATATTAGTTGAGACTACCAATATTAATTTGACAACAGTCAATTCATATCAAAATAGGTTTCAAACTGAAACTCCAGTTGACATTAAATATGTCAGTGACAATTCAACATAATTATATGAATGGCAAATTTCAAAGTCAAGTGTATAGCTCTGACGGCTCTCACCTACGGTGTGTGCACAGCGCGTAGGCGGGGCAAGAGAAGAATGGGCGTGTTTTCACACACATTTTGTGTGGATAGGGCTCTAACGGACCATTCAGAGGGGCGGCAGGCCGACCGGCAACGCTCGGCGTTAACGCTCACATCAGCCAGTCACAAGCGTGAATCTTTTGACGCTGTGTTTTGATAGGACAACACTGGCTACAGAGCGTTGAAACTTTTGCCGGATGACGTGCCAGCGGCAGCGAGCGTTGTCCTATCAAAACACAGTGTCAAAAGATTCATGATTTTGACTGGCTGATGTGAGCGTTAACGCCGAGCGTTGCCGTCGGCCTGCCGCCCCGTCTGAATGCACCGTAAGAGTTAGCAATTTCACAAAACCTGACACTCTGGAACTGGAGGTGGGCTAGGGATTGGCAAGGGGAAGGGGAGTGTGGAGTGCATTCTAGGAGTTGTAGGCTTTCAAAAGTAGTTTTCTACCTTCTAGATATTTAGCATGGAGTCAAAATCTTGTTTTCTAAACATCAAACTGGATATCCTTTTAATGTCAGTTTGATATCGATATGATGCTTTGTTTGGGATGTCAGCTTCCATGTCAGCTCTATTGACCTTATGCTTAATAGAGGAGGGGCAGTATGTTGTTTCGAAACCTTTTTTATAGATGTGATGTTAAAATCCTAATGAAATTGTAGATATTTCATATGGAGTCAAAATGTTGATAAATCCTAAATATCAAATTGATGTTGACTACAAATCCATTGACATAATTTTGATAACATTTAGATATCGATATGATGCTTTGTTACTGACATCAATTTGATATTATTTTAATGTCCACATTATTGACCTTAGGCTTAATAGAACAGTGACTGGATGTTGTAATGCAACCTCTTTACAGGCCACAACTGGTGACTTTGAGATCCTAATGAAATTATAGATATTTAGGATGGAGCCAAAATCTTGATCAATACTAAACATCATATGGATGTGTACTACAAATTCCTGGACATCATTTTGATATCAGCTTGATATCGATATGAAGCTGTATGTAGGAAAGCATAACGTAACAAAGCATCATATCGATATCTAACTGTTATCAAAATTATGTCAATGGATTTGTAGTCAACATCAATTTGATATTTAGCATTTATCAACATTTTGACTCCATATGAAAAATCTACAATTTCATTAGGATTTTAACATCACATCTATAAAAAAGTTTCAAAACAACATACTGCCCCTCTATTAAGCATAAGGTCAATAGAGCTGACATGGAAATTGTATCAAATTGATGTCCTTAACAAAGCATCATATCAATATCTAAATGACATGAAAATGATGTCCAGTGAATTGTAGTCAAAGTCAATTTGTCATTTAGGGTTTATCAAGATTTTGATTCCATGTTAAATATCTAGGATTAGGATTTTACCATTACAACATCAGTTTGAAACTTATTTAGATATGAATTGAATATTGTCAATTTATTACTGACAGTCTCAATTAACATTGAGATTAATAGAATAATGTCAAATTGAAGTTGCCATTTCAATGTCAAATTGACTTTCACTTTTATCCAAATATTGGCATTGAAAGTTGTCCTTATTTTGATATTAGTCCAACAATATCAAATTGATGTTGAAATTTTAACGCTTGACATTAAAATGATGTACAATGGATGTTGACATTTTGACATCAACTTGACTTTCACTTTTCACCTAATTTTGACATAAGACGTTGATACTATTTTGAGATCAGTGCAATGATGTCAAATTGATGTTGACATTTTGATGTCGAGTTGACTTTCACGTTTCACCTCATTTTGACACAATTTGGACATCAATAGAATGATGTCTCATTGATGTTGATAATTCAACCTAATTTTGACATCAATAGAATGATGTAAAATTGATAGTGACATTTTGACATCGATTCATCTTTCACTTTTCACCTAATGCAGGCGTCAATTTCATGTCGATGTTTGATGTCAATTTTACTTCAAATTGATATCCAAATGTCCGCTGGGGTTGCTCTTACTCACATATGTAACTCAAGGTAAGGGGATGAATAACCACTTTTCATACTGAACTGTGTATGCCAGCAATGTTCTCTGTTTGAGTTCAGGAAGAAACCATGATAATAGTGACTATGAAGTGTCATGCAATGTCAAGACTTCTATGTACTTTTAATTGTCATTTTGAATTAGTCAGTAGGAAGCCATGTATTTGCTCTAACTCTATACTTGTCCAAATATATGTGACTGTCTTCAGATGGTACATACTCTGGCTCAAGTACATTACGGAGCTTCCCACCAACTTATTTTAAATGACTTGCATTAAAGAGAATATATGCTCACTTTGGTTCCCTCAGAGTGTACTGGCTATAATTCTTTATTTCGATGAAGCACTGGCGGTTACCCATGATGCCTGTAAGAGAAGAGAATGAACACACCGGTAAAGCAGAAATTAAAACAACTACAGACCCACCTAGTGTAATATAAACTGTACAGTCTATATTAACACTGGGTGGGTCTGGAGTTGTTTTGATTTTGTTTTAAACATAACATTTAGATTCATCCATTTTACAGTTACTTTCATATTTGTCGGGTCAATTACTTAAAGCACTCTCCGATATATTTTTTGGCAGCCCAGCGCATTGGAGTTTGTGCGGTAAGTGTGCCTGTGTTGGGTTATGGGTTGATAGCGGTTGTTGTGATTTCTCCCCAGTTAGGCTGGAAATCCGCCGAGGGCCGCAGAATGAGATTGGGCAATTTGTTTAATCTTTGACTGTCGGTATCGGTGTATAAAGAGCTCAGTCCTTGGGAGTGACATGAAGCCGTTAGGGGGTTATTTTATTTTGACTGGGTTTTTTTGTAGTTTAGACGGGGAGTTATTGTTATTGACCTGTGCCCAGTGCAGGGATACTGCCGGCTGGTTAATTACGATTACACACCTTTTGACTGTACCTTTCTACAATATCGGCCCACACTCTAAAAAACTATTCAGGGGTTTAGTAGATAGAACTTAAAATAAAGAACATTTTCAACATAAAAAATGTAACTTTGTTACATGTACATATATAGGTGAGTCGACAACTTAATTTAAGGAGTTTGTCAAACTGAAAAAGACAAAAATCTCAACTTAATATACATGTATGGATTTTCAACAAACAATCTTGCGTTCACCTAACAACAGATACGTACTAAGGTGAAACTTGAAAATGTCGTGACCAAACTTACAAAGCTGAGTATCCTATCAGAACCTTTCATCCAGACCACGCGGTCAACGACTGAATGAACATGTAATGAATCAGAGCCTTATTGAACGAGTGGATCCTGAACATCGCAAATCTAAGGTGCTAAGCCTATTTATTTTTGTTTTACAAGCAACATTGATAAAACAACAGCACACAGTGCATACAATCGTTTTAACGTGACACTAGCATATGAAATTGACGTAGCTTGCCCTAATTTGAACGTTTCAAAAGATGCTTTTAGCTATTTGGCTAGTGCTAGTGTATTCCATGTTAGCTGCTGCTTGTTCTGTGGTAACGTTAATTTAACCATTTGGGGGAAAAAAAACGTTTAGGTAGCTGGCGTCTTCAAAGTTACCTACAGCTTGTCCTTTAGTAATTTTGAGTTCGTAAAGGTAACTTTTAGCTATCTGGTGTTTTCAAACTTTTTAATGTTTTGTTTTACCGTTGCCGCCGAATGAACATACTCAGCAATTAACATTTTAGCAAAGATTTTTTAGATCCTCAGATTTTAGCATTAGCTAGTTTTACACTTGCACGTGTTTGAAGAAGTGTTTAGTCGTCCTTGGCTTTAGTTGTCCTTTAGTTTTAACGTTGGCAACAGGGACGCTTGGGGACCATTTGATATTCTTAGCTAAACCAGAGCCTGTCTACGTCTACTTATTAGACACTCTGGCTAAACCTGAACATGATGGGTTAGGCCAACATTTATTTCTGCGTGTATATATATATATATTATTGGATGTTATTGTATTTAATATATATTTTACCGTGGAGAAGTTTGACTTTGAGTTTATTCTGTGTAGCATGCAGAGTAGTCTATCCGTGTCTGCAAACTTTGTAGATTTGCTCATTCTTTTGTAATTCAGCCATAGCAGTTTTATACAACATCAGAACGTTATATTTTATTTGAATCTTTTATTATCAGCCTTTAACGTCGTTTTGCTAGTTAAAGGCAACTGACACGTGTCTTTGCTTGCATGTCCACGTGTTGCATGGCCGCCTCATTTTCTTTTAAACCTGCCATTTTTAAAAATGTGTTGAATTTGAACAGTAGCCTATGACATTACAAAACACAGCATTTATAATGACAAAATAACTATACTGTTTGCTGAGAAAGCCGTTGGAAGTATTACAGCATCACCTGTAATTTAAGTAATAGCCTAGACTTGTAAATCTGTTCTATTTTTAAAAATGAATTGGATCTGTAAAATTTGCAAATTTGAAACACCAAGAAAGACTGACCTCTTAAAACATTATAGACTTAGGCATGGCCATAATGGAGAATTTTTCCCTTGTCTTTATTGGGAGTGTTATTGCTCATTTAAAACATGGGGTAGCCTAAGAACACATCTGTCGAGACATCATTCAACACGTGCAACAGTGACTCAATCAGAAATACTGTCTTTTAAATGTCCATGTTGCTCTTTAAACACAATCTCAACAGAAAGAGGATACTTTGAGCACATTAGCCACCATTTAAAAAAACAGGAAACTGTTCCTTGTGTTTTTGAAAATTGTTCTTTCAAAACAAACATTTATGGAACATATGCCTCTCATAGGAGCCGGAAACACTCTCCCCAGTCGCTGGCCGTCTTCAAGCCTGAGCTTTTGCAGAGGTATGTCAATCCTTTAAATGCAGGTGATGATCCTATGGTTGAGGAAGACACTCAGGGAGCACTGAGTGATCTTATAGATGAAGAAATTGGAGAATTGCCTGACTTAATTGAGAAAAATCTAGCCCACCTGTTGCTGAAATTGGAATGTATATTCAATGTGCCGCAAAGATGTATTACTGAGTTAGTGGAAGAATTGCACTTTATTTCTTCATCAGCTTCAGCGCCTATAATAAAAGCGATTTTGCAGTCATCCATAAAGAAGCATAATTGTGAGATTAGTGATTTGGTCATCTCAGAGATGGTGACAGACCTATGTGAGTGCAACCCACTTACATTAGCTCTAAGGAGTAATGGTCCTTTTTCCACATCCCACAAAAGAAGAGTATATTTCAAGGAGCATTTCTCCTTGGTGGAGCCCATTGAGTATATGCACAGTGCCAGGGGGCGTAAAAGTTTCCAATACATACCCATTTTGAAGTCATTACATGAAATTGTGAAGATGAAAGACATCCAGGATTGGCTCACACATAATGATTCTGATGGGAGATCTGAAGCTCAATACAAATCTTTTCGAGATGGCACACATTTTAAAAACAATAAATTGCTATCAGAAAATAATCCAGCCATTTCTCTTATTCTGTATGTGGATGATTTTGAGATATGTAATCCACTCGGCACGTCAAGAAAAAAACACAAAGTGACTGCTGTGTATTGGGTTCTAGCTAATGTGCCACCTTTGCTCAGGTCCTCTCTGACGTCAATTTACTTAGCCATCCTCTGCAAGGCTGCGGATTTGAAAAGGTTTGGGTATAGTGCAGTGTTAGCACCACTGCTAAAAGATCTTGCCAGCCTAGAAAAGGAAGGACTTTACATTCCTTCTTTAGGAATACATGTGAAAGGTACTGTGTACTGTGTTGTTGCAGATAACCTTGGTGCCCATTCCATCGGCGGATTTGTGGAGAGCTTCTCAAGTACCCATGTCTGCAGGTTCTGTCTTGGAGAAAAATCCCAGTTCCAAGTAAGTGAAGTCAGAACAGGAGCATTTAGTCCTAGGACAATACAAGAGCACAAAGTGCATATTCAGACAGCACAGGGAGATACAAATCGGTCTCATTGTTGTGGAGTAAAGAGACAGTGCCCACTGACTGAAAAACTGCAACATTTTGACGTGTTACGTGGCTACCCACCTGATTTGCTACATGATCTCTTTGAAGGTATTGTACCTTTAGAGTTAGGACTATGTCTAGATGCTTTCATCAAAGAGAAATACTTCACACTCAATGAACTAAATCAACTGATTAAAGAGTTCCCATACAGATGGGCAGATAAAACAGATGCACCACAACCAGTTCCATTGAACTTTGCTGCAAGAAAAAGTGTTGGTGGGAATGCTCATGAAAATTGGGCTTTGCTTCGCCTCCTTCCTCTGATAGTTGGAGAAAGAATACCAGAGAATGATCCAAAATGGTTGGTCCTTCTTAACCTAAAGGACATAGTTGAACTTGTGATTTCCTCTGTTCATACAGATTCAACTATTTGTTTCCTTGACAGCAAGATTTCTGAGCATCGGCACAGATTCCTGGCAGCTTTCCCACAGCAAACACTAATTCCGAAGCACCATTTTTTAGAGCATTACCCACAGCTGATAAAGGCTTTTGGTCCACTTGTGTCTTTGTGGACTATGCGCTTCGAGGCTAAACATAGCTTTTTAAGCGTGTGGTCAGACATACCCAAAGCTTCAGAAATATTATGTTGTCTCTTGCAGTGAAGCATCAATTAATGATTGCGTACCATCTACATGGCAGTAAAACTGTCCAATCATCTCTACAGGTAACAAAGCTGTCAACAGTGAATCTGAGTGTGCTGAGGGAAGATCTTAAGAAAGCACTGGAAACAAAACTCCCTGGTGAGTCATTTGTCCAGTTGGCAAACACAGTGTGTTACTGTGGCACCAGTTACTCCACTGGCATGATCTTGGCATATGGTTCAACAGGTGGGCTGCCAGATTTTGCAGAGTTGATTCAGATAGTTGTCATAAAAGGGCAAGTCAGCTTCATTGTGAAATGTTTTAATTCATGGTACATTGAACATCTTAGAAGTTATGAGCTTGAGAACACAAGAAGTGTTAGAGTCATTGAGCCAAGTGAATTGTCTGACATCTTCCCAATGGCAGCATACACGGTTGCAGGAAAGCGCCTTGTGACCCTGAAGCGTTACATTCATTTTCCATAGCGGGTGAAGTAGTCATTACATCTTGTCATGTATGTGACATTACCCACAAAACCTCATAAAATGCCTTAAATAGACTTCTGATCCTATTTATGTATCTGCTTGTTAGTTTGACGAAAAAAATAAGCCAAGACTTGGGTTTAATATAAAAGTATCAAAGTGTTTTGTGAAGGCCAGTGTCTTTCTGGATCAGTGTTTATGTTCTTGTTTAGATATTCAGTGTTTAGAGGATGTGACTGGATGTATTCTGTTGTTACTCTAATTGAAGTTATGTTATTTCTCTTACAGATGCCCCAATGTCTCAATTAGCCAAACTCCGCATCATTCTTCAGGACCATGACATCCGCAAACTGGACTTGCCTCATGGAATTCCTGGGACTGTGACTGAACTTGAATCAATTGTGAGAGAGACATTTGCGCTTAATGGGAACTTTACTTTGCATCATAAGGATGCCAGTTTTGGAGATGAATATTTTTCTCTTACCTCAACAAGTGAACTCAAGGACAAGGACACAATAAAGGTGATTGATGTCGTTGAACCTCCCACATATACTCTGACACTTACTGAGCTGGACAGCACCTTTGAAAATGAGACATCCATCCATACCCCTGACCATCCTTCAGTGTCCCCCATCAGTACTCCCAGCAGTCACTCTACTGGATCAGCCGATACAGTAATCTCTCTCATCACCTGAACACGTGACTCAGCGTTCCTGAGCGTTGGCCTGCTGAGTTTGTAATACCTCGTTTTGCCTATGACACAGAACTTGTCCTAGCATCAAGAAATGAAGCTTTCAAAAAGGATGGAATTCACCTGGACTTCAACTCAATCCTCCCAGACATCCTTGAGAAAGTGGCTGAAACCGTCTTTCAATATGTGGCCTACCCAACAAGTGCACAGTTGTCTGATGTTGCTATAGCACTGGTTCAAAAGCATCCTTCCCTTAAAGAGCCAGGATCATATAATGGATGCTATGGATGGCTACAAAGACTAAAATATAAAATGGGAAACTATAGATCCAAACTGAGAGGGCTAGGATGCATCGAAGTTGAAGTGAACTCTGTCGGTAAGAAGCGAGCACAAGACAGAGCAGCTGCGAAAAAAACATAAAAAAGCCTAGAAGGGCAGAGGTGAACTACTTACCCTCTCACCCACAAGGACAAACCTGAAGAAAGCTTGGAAAATGAGAGACTGGAGCTGTTAATTGAAGTAAACAAGAGGGACAACCATCAGGCCATCAGCGAAAGGATGGCGAAGACTTTCTCCAGTCGCAGGCAAGAAATTGTCAACGTAGCACCAGCAGTCAGTGACTTGATGGGCCGATGGCCTGCTCTTTTGGACGCAGCTCAGGTAAGTATTCTTTCATAAAATTGTTTGCAGTATCTGCTATAATGGAGTCATTTTTCTAACATTGTGCTTTTAATTTTTTGTCTTTCGTTTCACACAGATAAATGAAGAATTCAGACGGATCTC
>JAODXP020000534.1:12500-15000 GCA_027497455.2 Sardinella longiceps | reverse complement strand
CTCTCTCTCTCTCTCTCTCTCTCTCTCTCTCTCTCTCTCTCTCTCCTCGTCTCTGTCTCTCTCTCCCTCTTTCCAACTCTCTCTCTCTCTCTCTCTCTCTCTCTCTCTGTCTGTCTGTCTGTCTCTCTCTCTCTCTCTCTCTCTCTCTCTGAGCATGTGCGTGAGTGAGTGGCGGAGCTGCTGTGAGTGAGTTGCGTGAGTGAAGCCCTCTGTGGCTGGCACTTTTCTGACTTTTCTAACTGTTACTTCTATCTTTTTGTATCTTTTGAATGTATTTTTGATGTCAATTGTAATGCTTTTCTTCCTTGGTTTTGTACTTTAATTGTTTTGGTTATTTTGTTTAAGTGTTAGTCTAGTGTTTGCTCAGTGGTGTGCTCAGCATTTGCTGAATGCCCTGAAACTTGTTTAATAATGGCTTGTGAAAATATAACTAGACGCCACGGTATAAGAGTGGAGTCAAATGTTAGTGTGGAAGAATGTAGTCTGGCTGTGGGTGAAGTTGTGGGTCATGACAATGTGGTCTCCGCTTCACGGATGAACAAAGCAATTGTTTTATTTCTGAATTCAGTTGAAATGGCAAGGGAGGTTGTTAAAAGAGGCATTGTAATTAAGGATTCACTTACACCTGTCCTTCCCCTTCGTGAACCGTCTCAAAAGATAATCCTGTCTAATGTTCCCCCCTTCATCAAAGATGAGCTTGTGGCTCGTGAATTGTCTCGTTATGGAAAATTGGTGTCGCCAATTAGGAAAATTCCAGTTGGCTGTAAGTCACCACTGCTCAGACACGTGCTGTCTTTTAGACGTGAACTTTTCATGGTTCTTAAAGATGGACTGGATGATTTGAACCTGACAATCAAACTTAAGGTTGATGGTTTTGATTATTTTGTATATGTCTCCTCTGACACAACAATGAAGTGCTTTGGGTGTGGACTGTTGGGCCACTTGGTACGTGATTGCCCGAATGAAAAAGGTGAAAGACCTGAGCCGGCTGTGAGAGTGTCTGCTGCTCCTGTAGCCAACCCTCCTGCATCCAATTCTGATACCACTGTTGATGATCCAATTGCTGATTCCCCCTTAGTGGCTTCACCTGTGCCTGTCTCTTCTACACCTGAGCCTCCTGCAGCTGAAGCCCCGACTCCGCCCATTTCCACAGACGTTGTCGGTGCAGAAGGGGTGGGTCTGGAAACTACCCTAATTGAACAGACTCATTGTGTGGTGGCTGAGATTGTCTCTCTTGATACTGACTCCAAAATTGCTGATCAGCTAAATGTGTTTACTGATGCAGTCTCTGAAATGGAAACTGAGTCTTTGTCTGCGAAAAGGAAGTCTGGAGAAACAGCTGATAATCCGACTAAAGTAAAGAAAGGTTACTCTGCAACTGTGGTCAAGCCAAAGAACACTGATGCCAAACCCCCGTTCAGAGTCGATCAGAAGGCCCTCAGAATGAACAGATTTGTACTGAAGTGATGGATCTTACACAGTATCTGAAAAATCCTGCACCTCGAAAAAGTGGTTATGTTGGGAGAGTCCCTTATTTACGTGGTGTAAACTGGGCCTAAAATGTGACAACTCTGTTTGAAGACAATGATCTTTTATGTCAATTAATGTTGTTTTATGTTTTCATGAAAGATTTGTCTTTTCTTTTTGGTTATGATTGATTTGGAATGATTAGAAATGTTTCTTTGTTCGGTTTCAATAAATGATTTTTGTAAATTCGTAATTCTCTCTCTCTCTGTCTGTCTGTCTGTCTGTCTCTCTCTCTCTCTCTCTCTCTCTCTCTCTCTGTCTCTGTCTCTCTGTTTCTCTTTCACTCTTTCCAACTCTCTCTCTCTCTCTCTCTCTCTCTCTCTCTCTCTCTCTCTCTCTCTCTCTCTCTCTCCTTCTCTCCCTCTCTCTCTTCCTGGCTGTTGAACCCAGCAGCGGTTAAGCTGCTCTGCAGGTGGGCACCATCGACCCAGCGGAGGAGTCGTTTATGACCCAATAGAGTAGTCAGTGTGAGCCACACCTGTGCCAAGCTTTCTGCACAGTTTTATTGGGTCTGGTTCTGACTCTCTTTGGAGCAGCAGACCTCCGCGATGGCAGACTTGAATAGGAACACTGCTGGACCACTGGGCTGTGTGCAGTTTCAGAATGGTGCACTGTGGGAAATGTAGGCATGTTGGGGAATATTTAAGTGTTGGAAGTGTCTGCCAAAACCCCTTCGCTTGGTTGGCCGAGATGTCCTGAACACCAGCGGGGTATGCTAGCAAACACCTGCGTATACCCAAGAACAGCCTGCTTTTCCTCTCTCTTTTGCACAAATGCTCAGCCACACACACACACACACACACACACACACACACACACACACACACACACACACACACACACACACACACATTTAGACAGACAGACACACACACACATGCACACACACAGAGATAACAGACAGACGTACTCACAAACACATACACACACACACACACACACACACACACACACACACACACACACACACACA
>JAODXP020000534.1:0-2500 GCA_027497455.2 Sardinella longiceps | reverse complement strand
CACACACTCTTAAGCTGGCCGCACACCGGTTCCGACAGGATTGCGGAGCACTTTCGAATCAGACAATTTTGCCTAGCACCTAGCACAGTAGCAGGTGAAATTAACATTGGATGTCAATGGGCGGCTCCGACAAAATAGACTTGAATCGTAATTCACAACCGACGGCGGAAGGGTTCGGCACTGGTGTGTGGGGTTGCATTGAAAACAATGGAATGGAATGTTGAAGGCGGAGTGCTCCGCACTGTGTCGGAGGCGGTGTGCGGAGCCCTTTAGGCCCCTACACAAGAACACACACACACTTAGGCCCCTACACAAGAACACACACACACTTAGGCCCCTACACAAGGACACACACACACTTAGGCCCCTACACAAGGACACACACACACTTAGGCCCCTACACAAGGACACACACACACTTAGGCCCCGACACAAGGACACACACTCTTAGGCGCCTACACAAGAACACACACACACTTAGGCCCCTACACAAGGACACACACACACTTAGGCCCCTACACAAGGACACACACACACTTAGGCCCCTACACAAGGACACACACACACTTAAGCCCCTACAGAAGGACACACACACATTTAGGCCCCTGGACAAGGACACACACACACTCTTAGGCGCCTACACAAGAACACACACACACTTAGGCCCCTACACAAGGACACACACACACTTAGGCCCCTGCACAAGGACACACACACACTTAGGCCCCTACACAAGGACACACACACTTACTGTACGTCCCTACACAAGGACACACACACTTAAGGAGACTGTATACTCGCGCGCACAGGGCTTTACTCGCGCATTTGCGCACCGCAACAATCAGGTATACTTTTTCCCCGGCTGTTTAGATGCACGTCGGGGTCCTGCAGCTGACAGTAGAAAAACAGCTGAGTTTCTGAACTTCAATCCTCACTAGCAAGCTATTCTCGTTCAGTTAACATCCATAACAAACACACTCACTAGAAACTCTTTGGACACATCCAGCTTACTCCACGAATTAATATAGTAAACGGTTTCACCGACTCGCGGGGTGAGTGTGTGTTGCGCACGTGGCAATTTGCACGTGGTCATAAAATGAAGGAGGTCCACGCATACATGCACGGGTCGCAAAGATGACGCAAATCTTGTCACGCGCTAGGTGCGCGCGCTATGTGCGTGGGAGTGCACCAGGGCCATTAGGTCCCTGCACAAAGACACACACACACTTAGGCCCCTTCACAAGGACACACACACACATACTTTAGCCCCTAGACAAGGGCTGAGACACACACCCCTACACAAGGACGCACACACTTAGGCCCCTAAACAAAGGAACACACACACACACACTATATGCTGATAAGCAAGGGCTCAGACAGTTACAGTATATACACATAAACACATACTAAATACTGCTTGAGAGGTAATAGGATAATAAGACCCCTCCCCCCTAGTGTCTTGTCCCCTACACCTGTTCAATGAAGCTCATATGGCCCTTATTGGTGACGTTTGATTGGTGGCCTCTGGCTGTCAGTCAAGTGGAGTTCAGACTGTCTGAGTTGATTAATGATTTCTGCCTCCCCTGGGTGGCTGGTCTAGCTTCAGTGGTCTCTCTTTCGCTTTCTCTATGCCTCTCTCTCTCTCTCTCTCTCTCTCTCTCTCTCTCTCTCTCTCTCTCTCTCTCTCTCTCTCTCTCTCTCTCTCTCTCTCTCTCTCTCTCTCTCTCTCGCTTTCTCTCTGCTCTCTCTCTCTCTCTCTTTCTCTCTCTCTCTCTCTCTCTCTCTCTCTCTCTCTTTCTCTCTCTCTCTCTCTCTCTCTCTCTCTCTCTCTCTCTCTCTCTCTCTCTCTCTCTCTCTCTCACACACACACACACACACACACACACACACACACACACACACACACACACACACACACACACACACACTCAAATGAACTTTCTCAGTTGTTGGTCTTGCTTCGGTAGTGAACCGTGTCAGCACTGTGTCCGGTCCAGTCTGCTGTGTTGTGTGAGTTTCTTGTTATGCTAATGAGTTTGCTTGTGTAGCCAAGGGACAAGTCTCTGGCCTGGTACTGTACATAGGCATACTGTATTCAGGTCATCCACATTATCAGTATCAAAAAGGCCACAGCCATAGGAATGTGTGCATTGGCAAGTGGAATTCTGAGCAGTGGGCCTGATGCTTAAAACTGAAACTGTTGGGGGCGCCGTGGCTCAGTGGGCTAGAGAGTCATACCATTACTCCGGGAACCCGGTTTCGAGTCCGATCCGAGGTCATTTCCTGATCCCACCCCATCTCTCTCTCCCACTTGTTTCCTGTCCATCTCTATACTGTCCTATCCGATTAAAGGTAAAAAGCCCCAAAAATATCTTTAAAGAAAAAAAAAAACTGACATTGCTGATGAGGTGAGAAGAGTTAGACTGACACAATGGATTTTCATTTCTTATTAGAAGCAGCTGTTTGTTCTAGAGGAGGTTTCTAGTGCAGTCCCAATGAT
>JAODXP020000533.1:0-18745 GCA_027497455.2 Sardinella longiceps | reverse complement strand
AAAAGAAAATGTAATTTTATTTTTTGGGGGGTTTGTTTACATTTTGTATCTTGAGACACATATTGTTGGATTCCTTAGCTCAGAATTGTCTTCGTACGACACGGAGTAGTGCTTTAAAAAATTACGTAAAGATTTCATTTTTCAGATGGCCATATCATATAGTGAGGGATGCAGGCTTTGATGTTGTGAAGTGCCTGCTTCTGGGGTTTGACGAGCTAAAACTGACACAAGGTGGCTCTTGTTGACAGAAGCAAATCAATAGAGATAATGTGTTGATACAAATATGTGTATCAACATGATGTGGGGAAAGGGGTACCAGAGCCGGAGGTTGCTGAGTGACACAAAAATTACTCAGCATACTGGAAGCAAGAAAATTGTTTGCAGTGCCAGAGAGCCAGCTGAGTCAGCTGGGAAAAAAGAGGAGGCTCAGGGGACACCCAAATTTTGAAAATATAAGTCCATTATATGCCCTAAAATGCCATGAAAACTGTTGATAACACAAACACTACTTACTTAACTCGTTTAACTGTTTTTCAGTCGACAGGGTGGAGCTGAAATCAGAGAGGCCTGCAACAACATTGAAGAACTGGTTCTGGCTCAGGGCCTCCAGGATGTTACACAAAAAGTGAGGAACCTGGTCACCATTGCTCAGAGTTATTATCTAAAAGATAATAGTAGATGCATAGTCAGTTAATTTAACCAAGGCTATTAAGGACTAAGATTCAGTTAATAAATGTACTGAACTCTCTCTTCCTTTCTCTACTATTCTGTGTAGAATGCTGGGAGCACATTTAGGCCACATCTGGCTGTCCGGTTAAGGTATCACAGGCCAGAGCAGGGCTAAAAAGTAAGGCTGCTGTACAATAGTGCTGCACTTTAACTGTTTTGTGCCTCTGTGCAGTCAAATAAAGGCGAGGAGTACATCATCGCCAGTTATTTGGCCCTACTTGCTGGCATTAAGAGATTGGTGCCCTTCAACATCATTACCGATAAAGAGTTTAGCAGTAGTAACGCTGTGTTTAAGGCTGTCCTTAAACAATATTGAAAGAAAGGGATGTACTGATATTGATGTACCCATCATTTATATGTTACATTATTGTTATATCTGTTACTTATATGTTCTAACCTTTCTAAGCATAGGCCTTTTTCACGCCGCCATCTTTGTTTTCGAGTCGGTGCGAACGTACTTCCGGTGACCTGATACCCTATGGCGGCGAATTTGTTTTTTACAAGGAGCCTATTACACTTACCTCAAATAAGTTTTAGCGATGTGCCTTCTACCGTTTTAAAAGAATGTGCCACTAAGAAGTCTAAACTCGACCATGGGTACAAGTTGTTCACGAACAATTTATCTATAATTATGAAGGTAACGTGAGCTGTCAGTTAGCAGCCTGTTAGCTGGACGAGCTAATGGTAAAGTTCAGGTTGCTAAATAACACGTCACAATTTTGCAACTAACAACATTTTAATGACATATAACTGTTCACTTTAATATTTAATGTTTTCTATTCACATTCATTTGTGTTCATAACTTGCACGTTCTTTTGGTAGTGTCCAATGTTGTAGATGAGGAGGTCATCATTCGGGCGAGATGCTGCAGGTCCCTTAAAAAGAATGAGGAGCCCCACAGGTCCTGATGTCCAGGACGCTGGCTCTTCAAAATGGATTGTCGAGGATGACCACAGGCCTACCGGGTGTAGTTGTGTAGGTAAGACCATTTTTATTCTAACTTAAAGCTAGTAGCCTAGGCATATGCCTATCAATTATCGGACATTTCTTCTCAAATATTCTACATTTGATGCATGCATTAAGGGCGTAAGGGCGCGTTAAGGGTGAGCTGAGCTTTTCAACAACGGTCACGTGAACGCCCCTTTACGGCCGTTTTCCACAGCGAAAATTTCGCCTTATCGCCCTGTGAGGGCGAATTCGCCAAGACAGGCGAATAAAGTTGAGAAATCTTAAACTTTTGGCGAATATTCGCTAGACGATAACCAATCAAGTTAATTTGTAACGTTAGGTGACAAGACAAGGACGGGAGTACAAAATTTCGCAAATATTATGGCGGCATCCATGACTTCGTTACATGAAAAATATATTGACTAAAGGGTCCTTGGGCCATAGCTTCTGTCTACATCGCCTCCGATTGTGTTTAATATTGTACGAGTGCTATCGTTGCTGGTAGAACACTGTAGGTTTACAAATTAGCTTAATAATTTCAGTTAGCTCAATGCTAACAACTAGCTAACAATTAGCCGTGTTAATACACTGACATCAACCAATATTGACTTGTGGGACACAAAGGTCAGTGACCGAAGTATAATTCAAGTTCACAACTCGTATTAAACAATGGGGAAAGCCGTTTTGGGGGTGTTTCGCTATATCTATATCAAAAGACGTACAATGCAATTGAACACAGTAGCTGCGTCACCATTTCCCATTCTGTGTTCTGAAATTGAAAATTGAACAAGGAAGTAAGGAGACCGCAGGAGACGGGGGGAAGGTGTCAAAATAAAAGTTGTGTCGCATGCAAAAGGGTGCCCGTTCACGGTAAATAATATTTGGAAAACATATGGTGTTGTGTGCTGTTGTAGTCTTTAAAATGATAATTTGTACATTTTCAAAACACTGTCATATTGTCCACTTGCAGATGGACGTGAACAACAGTGAACCCACGACCTACGGCTCAACGTCTACGCACGGTAGGCTAGTCAACATGGTGTAGGCCTGCACACATAGGCTACAACTTAAAACATCATACGTTCGTTATATAAATAATCAATTGTTTAGCTATTTAGTAGGGATCATTAGCAGATCGTCAGATAGATAGAGAAGTAGAGAAGTCTACTCGGAGGAAAGCTGATCCTTTACTTCACAGCATGAAGTAGGTGGCTGACCAGCGGACTATTTAGAAAAGCGCTATAAAAAATGATGTATTATTATTATTATTGCTACATAATTACTAAATTTAATATTTAGCCTAGTATTAAACTATCATTTAGGCATAGGCCTACTATTTGCTTTAAGATGGGCAGCTTCAAACTTCTTCCTTCTGCTCTTTGAAATTAGGGACATTTTACTGATGTGACTCAGTTACAACCCTCTCTGTGAGAGTACCGGGTAGACTGAGTACAGTTGAGACAGTTTTTGCTCTCTCCGCTACGACTCAAATTTTCGACACTAAAAACATATTGAAAACTAGTTATTTTTTACATGGTGCATCCTATAAGTCTGCACTACAATAAAACAAAAAAACGTATATCTGTTGTTTATTTTTTTCACAATTAACTCTTAAAGACAAGGTGCATTTTATCTCAACTGTACCCATAGTTCTAAAGTATTGTGTACAGTTGAGACATAGCATGGTACAGTTGAGACACATTGAGAATGCTGTAAGGCTGACAAGCCAAGATGGCTCATTTTTAAAATATGTAATTTTAGAGTTTCTTTTTAGTTAAATCCATACTTTTTCCTCTAGATCAGCTTTAGAAAAAGAGATACAACAGGCACATCAAGTTTGAAGAGGAAAAAAATATTTTTCTTTGTTTTATCATCACTCATTTTATAATGTTATCTTTACAGCCATCATGTTAGAAACGTATATCCTTTAATAATATATAGTTTAAATATGAAAAATCTTTTATTCTATTGACATTTGTGTTGCATATTGCCTAAATTCTATCATAATGTAGGCACAGATAAACAACATGCAATCAAATGGGAATTTTACATCCAGGGGACAGTTGAATTGTCATGTCTCAACTGTACCCTGCTGACCATCTTGCACATTTTTCTAAATAATGCAACCAGCTTGCATAATATGATTTAAGAAATATGTCAATTTATAGAGCAGAGAATTACCTTTTAAATGATGTAAGATAAGTTTAACAGTGGAAGGGACATGGTTAAGTGAAATTCTCACTATGGTAAAAAATACTTTCCCCAATATCATTGGACTGGAGGTATGCACAATATCCAAATTTTCCATGATTAAAGGTACTAATGCCCATGTGTGTAGCAAAAATCATAGTTCTAGCTTGTTGTGCACGCAAGTATTAACAAGTCTCAACTGTACTCCTGTCATGTACTCAGTCTACCCTACCTAACTTCTATTCTGGACACATTTACACAGTCCTTTGAGGACCCTCATCATTTACCATGGACTGCATTGCGGACAACAGTAAATATTCAGAGGAAATCTGCATCGCCTTGGTCAGGGTGTTTGTTAACACAAGTTCAAGTAATATTAGGCTATATTGTTCATGACGGACAAGCATTGATCTGAAATTTTTACTGAGCACTGTAAAAAATTTAATGTAAAATGTACAGCAACTGGCTGGCAGCAATTAGCTTGTAATTTGCTGTAATTCACTCTACAGTAACGAAACTGTGAATTAGATCACAGTACTAATGCAAAATACTGTAACACTAACAACAGTAGTGGTATTGATGCTGTAATTAATACAGTAATTATTATGCATACTGTAAAACAAATCCCAGTATCCAGAAGGATTACTCTAACAACTGACTACAGTAGTGTTAATTATGCTGTAATATATACAGTAATTTTAATGCATACTGTAAAAATGACAGTAAGCACAGGGATTGCTGTAATAACTAGCCACAGTAACAACATAAACTACTGCAATTTATACAGTAATATTGTCTGCTTTCATTTTCATTTACAGCAATTCTTCATTACTCAAAAACATCTAAAGTACAGAGATACAAAGACAGAGAGATTAAAGATTTACAATTTATTTGAAGAAAAAAACTTCTCAAATACTGATGTCTGACACACACACACACACACACACCTGTTCTTCAAACAAACAAAAAAACAATATGGAGATTACATAGACTACATAGATTACATAGACTTACTGGACTCAAACATGCACCGTAACCCCCCCACACACTCACACAGAGAAAGGCAGGCACCTGCTCTCAAAAAATAAATAAATAATAAAAAATAAAAAAAATATGGAGAGAACATTAGCCTTACTGAACTCACTGTACACTGGGAGTGTACATTAGAACTAGGGATGCAACGGTACAAAATTGTTTTTAATGGCTAGATATCTAGGGTAATGTCTACATTTCATTATCAACCAACAGTCGATCTATCAGGCTACAGTCATTTTGATTCAGACTTCTTTCATTGGTAAAATTTAGTAGTTCTGCTGTCTATAACATAGGCTACTAGAGGGATGGACAAAATAAAATAAAACCAACAATTAGGCCCGCATTATTAAAGGATAGCTCTGGAGTGAATTCAAGCATACCCTGTTGAATGAGCCTGCTAAATGATTATTCGAAACTGATTATTCGAAACCGTATCTTTGAATCAATGTAAAGCGTTTCACATTCACGTTCAGTCTATGCTGTTCAAAAACAATTTTGTTCCAGTTGCTAACTAGTGCATTTAGCAGGCTCATTCAACAAGGCTATGCTTGAATTAACTCCGGAGCCATCCTTTAATGTCCTGAGTCAGTAAATATCCTCTAATTTGCTCATTTGCAAAATAATTTATACCAAATAGTTTCACTTCAGAATAATGTAAAAACGCTTAGCCTGCATTTGTTCTAACTCTTTCAAATAAAATAAAATAAAATATGGATTTCCGACTAGCTGTGTAAGATTTTAGATTAGGCTACGCCTACTCGCGGGTAGGTATAGGGAAATTGACATTAACATTAGAACCATAGCAACAAAAGAACAGAGATAGGGACTGGGAGTGTATTCTCCCTAGAATGTCCTTAGGTCCCTTTAACATTAGAACCATAGCAACCCCCTACCCCCCCACCCCTCACCCCCACCCACCAACCGACCGGGCGATGGGAATGTGTTCACCATTTGAAGACTGGAGTCTTCTTCACTGTAGTGAAAAGAGAAGGAAACAGGTGTAAGACTACTGTCTACTGTCAAAAAATCTGAAACAAAAAACTTCTATTTAATGCCAGGAATACAAGTTGGTAAACATGCCATTTCCCATGATTTGAAGGTGCTGATTCCAAAATATTGTTTACCTAGCTGAATTTTGAGTTTTAAGCTTGCTAATTAGCGTAATAGCATAGTAGTCACACTCGCCGCCCCTTATGTCATGGAGTCATGTACTCTGCATATAGTTTCAGCTACACACACATTTGGTAGGGTTGTAGGGATCACTAAGACAAACAACTTTTATATACATACCATTAGCCAAGCCCAACAGGAAGTGAGGCAATTGGGCTTATATGTGTTTGGGCACATTGTCAGTTTTAAAATACTCCTGTGAGCAAGTATGTAAGAGAGTGTATAGGAGAGTGTGAAACCCCTTACCGCTGGATGAATCCCAAAGATGTGGCTGCCTCCTGTGGATATTCAATGTTGAGGACGTAGAAAGATGCAAAGACAAGCGAACCTTTCCCTCCACAGACAGCATCCATTTATTTGCTTCCAAAATGGAGTCACCTGAAACAATGACACATATTATGTAGTGCAATCGTACATGAGTAGATGTACCACAAAGAGTACCGGTATAAATAATATGACCGCTGCCCGGTCCTGCATAATTCTCTCAATTTGTAATGGCGTGTGTGTGTTTTTTATATGCATGGATTAAAGCAAAAAAAATTCATTTGACTGAAACTTCTATGGAGAAGGAGGGGGTGGGGGGTGATCAGGGGGAGGGGGCGTTGCCCGCCAGTGCACCTGACACAAAACTGGGGGGTCATGACATCTTATTTTTCCCAGGACAATCTATACAATCAGATTTTGATGGTGTCTGATGTGATACTGCTTGCATTATGTCTTTTTAACACACAGTGGTGTGAGAAAAGTTTCAATGTGGAAAGGGAATTATTTTGTGGTGGGAGGAATTGGGGTTGGAGGTGGTGCTTTATATTTTTGGAATACAGGCCTAGTGTAATAATGCTGGCCTCTAAATGAAAATAGTTGGCCTTTTCATTGTTATGTGTCATGAGGTTATAACAAATGCATAACCATACACATGGTACAATGAAAACCTACTGTAGCCTATATCTATAACAGCCTATAGGCTTAGGCCTATTATACATAAAAAAGGACAAATAGCCTTTACTTGTGAAGCTAAATTTCATGCATGGAATTTTTACTAGTCAAATCAAGAGTTTGATCGTAGTTTTAGCTTTTAAAAATGTTATAACAAATCAACATCGGGAGAGGGTGTGTCGTGTCCGCATGCGGGAGGGAGAGAGAGAGATGGTGGATGACAAGCGTCTGCTCACTTAATAAGTGCTACTAAATAAAGCTCAATACTGGTAACATGCAACAAATTACGGTATCACAAATATTGTTACAAGAACTAGCGCTAGTGTTTATATTTTATTAGGCGTAAACCTTTACACAAGTTAGGCTCCGCGCCGCGGAACTGCAGTAGCGCTTCTTACAAGGCAAAACATGCGAATCTTCTCTGCGTAGATGCGAATTTTTTTTTTTTTTTTTTTTTTTGTAGTAGTAGTAGTAGGCTGATCAGTCATGATCAACTACAAACTGAAATTGTCGCCTCATATTTTAGTTCTCAGTCTGAGTAGCCTGTATATTTTGCTTAAATCGTAGAAAGGATAGGCCTAGGTCCGCTATGACTTCAAAGCTGAAATCATGCCCGTTTACTGTATGGTGATAACTATTCTTCATTAAATGGAACGAGTGTCATTAGGCTACCATATATTTGCAGTTACAGTCGGCTAATATAGATGGGGTTGGAAACAGACTACACCTGAAAATAACTTTATTTTCCTGAATAAATTAAGCACTCTACGTCACGTAATCACGTAATAAATTTTATTATTAGACGCAATTGACGGAAATCCGTCATCCCGACGGAGAACTTTAATCCATGTATATGTGTATGTGGGTGTGCATGCACATGGGTGTGTTTGTGCTTGCGTGCGTGAACATGTTTGTGTCCATATGTTTGCGCAAGTTTGTATGTGTGAGTACCTGTGTGTGCTTGTGTGCCTGCACTCTCATGCTATAGAAATGCATGCATCTCCTGCACATTTACATAGCTCCTATGGGGTCATTCCACGTCAATTCAACAAGAGCCTGTGCACTTAGGTCTCAAAAAATTCTGAAAAAAACTACCAAATGTACCCATGGTACTTAAGAGAAACACTGCAAATTTATTTGAATGTAAGATGTATACTTTCCATGTTACAGCCATTTTTCTGGGGAGGGGGGTGCTCATTTTGTTCACGCTCTTTTTTTGTCAAAGTTCACAAGCCCATAGCTCAAGAACTAAACCATGTAGGAAGCTCAAATTTTGCATGCTGGTACATAGATAGGAATAGTTTGTAGCAAAACTGTCAGTTTTGGTCTGGATGATCCTGCATGGTCATAGTATTCCCTCAAAGATGATAAAAATTTTATTGGAGTTTTTGGCTGTGCTCTGTTTAGGCCTTCAGAAGACATATTTGTACCCAACATAGGTTCTTGATTCCCCCCCCCCCCTTGTAGAGATAAGTACTTGTTGAATTGACGTGGAATGACCCTTTGTCTTGTGTTGGAATCTTACCAAGCATGATGAGCCTGGGAGCCTGGGAGTGCTTGGAAGTGATAGCTGGGCTTCCACGTCTGCCTGAGTGGAGGTTTCCTACGACAGGAAATAGGAAGAAATGCACACAAAACCTTGGAAATCACCAACACAAATTATAGTGAAATATTGAAACATCAAAGGAGAACATTACATTTGGCTGACGCTTACAACTAGGTAAACAGTTAAATCTTTTTAAGCAATTCCACTAACAAGGAACAACAGGAACAACATGTGTGTGCCTAACTGGTTTGGTTGCAGAATGTTTTTTAAACATGTGAGTTTGTAAAGAGAGGGACATTGAGCAACACCACAGAGGAAACAAAGCTGGCGCGGTTTCGGTGCATTTTCGTATGTTTCACATAGCTAGGGATTTGCACTTAAATGCCATTTCATGCAAATAATATTATAATTAAAACACAATACCTGATTCTGTGATGTTCCAGTACGTTCCGGTTGGTTTTCTCGCAAATGTAGATAATGTTAGCTGGCAAGCAAGAACGATGACAAATAGCATTAACTACACAAGCATTCACAGTTATAACATCAAAATTAACATAAGAAATTATCGAAGCTAAACGCGGGCAATTTGTAAATTTGGAGATTTATGTGCTATCTAGTATCACAAGTCATTGAACCGTCACGTCTTTAAAAAAATAAATGTGGCATGGGCTAACGTTACATCCACTAAGCAACTTGCTAACTAGCAAGTGGCTAGCGAGACGTAGCTGCCACCCTGGCAGCAAAGATCTTTGAATGTACAGTTCAGACAACTACAAGATAAATTGCTATAGGGTACTTCCTAATGAAACGATGCAAACATTCACAATTTTCAAATCCGACGGACAGCTTGTAAATTTGGAGACTATAAATGAGCAGTGTAGGCTAGCTACTGTACAAACTTGTGAATTAAATGAGGATGGCTTCAGTTCCCTTGAACGGGTCTTTATTCCAGGACAGACATTACACCACACTGACTGTCAAGCGTAACTGATTTAACTGACTTTTCTGACCCTGCGCGCGCATACACTAAACTCAAGTTCGCTACATTACATGCTTTGCGCATGCGTACAATACAAGTATATGACATCTTCCCCTTTTTGAGACGAAGGCACAATAGGTACTGCAATGACTGGGTCAACATAGAAGTGAAACAAAAATGACTAAACAGCAACTGTCAATTATTGTACCCAGGCATACTAAGGCCTCTTCCAAGCATATGTACTACATAACATGTTTCTTAAAACAACTCAGGCAATTCAGCTTTTCAAACAAGCAATGCATTTCATGTTTTGAATACTAAATCATTAAACCTTCGTTACCCTATCCAGGGTTCGTACACCTTTTTCAATATGAAATTCAAGCACTTTTCAAGCTAATTCATGGTCAATTTTCAAACTTTCCCAGCACCTATATTTCACTAGCCTGGTGAACGCCAAACTAAAATCACAAGTGATATTTAGTCTGGAGACCCATCTATTGCTTTTCTCGTAGCGGAAGCGTCGTTTACCGTTGTCCAGAGCCGTTTATTGGGCGCTTCGAATGTCTATCATAGCGTTTGTACATAGCTCAGAGCCAATACCAGGGCCACCACGTGACGTAAAATGCAATCGAGGGCCGTGCTAGTCCCTTTTTGTTCTGTGATTGGATACTGAAAGCAGGCAAGAAAATTGGTCATGGTCACCATACTGCTTTGCAGAGTGAAATGAAATAAGCGCACAAAGGAGCATGGGAACTCCCAGGCTAATATTTCACGCATATCTGGCGAGTTTGTTTATAGTGATGGAGCTAAATAGGCAACTGCTCAAATGTTTGCCAAAGATCAGAGGGCAAGAAACTGACTATCACCCTGACGCGCAGGCACCACCTCAAGTGTGCTTTGCTTGATGTAGCTGCTTACAGATACTGGCGAAGCACACTGTACTACAGAGCATGGGGCCACAACTTTGCATGTAACAATGAGCAACACCCATTTTTACAGCTCATTCTGTCACCTAAAAGCAAATCAAGACTAGATACTACAAAAGAAATTAATCATACAGCCTTGTCATACAGTCCATAGTTTATAATCTTTTTTCGGCCAATACAATGTAGCCAACACATCCTAGGTCAATTAATCCTATAAATCTATAAAACTTCTGCAAGAAGTGGATGGATACAGAGACTAAATACTTTTTTACCACAAATAGCCCATGCCCTATGAAAACTCAAATTAGTAGGCTATATCAAAATCTCCAAATTAGATTAGCCTATAGGTGCACTGTTATCATAGGCTATATCTGCCACTGCCACTGAATGTCTTTTGTCAAAGCTACAGTGCTCTGAACACTTTCCATTAGAAATCAGTCACTTACTTAAAATGACTGATTGGTCTAACTACTTCCCACATTAACCATCCTGCATTCTGCATTCTTCCCACATGAACCATCCTGCATCCTGCACATCAACCATTCCATTCTCAGATAAGCCTAAAGAACAGAAAGTTTGAAACACATCTGATATTTAGCAGTGGGCCAGAGTTAGCCAACTATTGTCAATGAGTGATTGTCAAAACTGAAGGCCATATGCTTACAAGAGAAACACGACTTTTTTTCATTATTCACTTTGTGTAACGTTATCGTGTGGTCGTATGCGCACTCCACCGACTGGAGTGCGGCGCGCACACATGCTATTTCAACGAATACGGTCTACTCACTCAATAAAACGCTTTCAGTAACAGAGGCTAGGCATATAAATAGGCACACTGTGCTGTATAAATTGGCTACACTAGGCTACATGTTTGAAAAATTGTTAAGGGTAGTCTCCGTTACAGACATGCTATTGTTGATTAGCGCAAATAGGCTACGGACGCATTATCTCAGCCAACGCTGATCTAGCGATCTCAATTTATATTCATATAAATATAAACAGCCTGCATTTGGTTGTATACATATATGATTCTTATCTACTAGCCTACATTAATGATGAAAAAGGAGTGCTAGTGGCACTTTGAAAATTACTCTCCATGTCAAGTTGTTAACTTACCACTAACATTCAGTAATGTTGACATGCACCATCACAAGCCTACTCGCAACTTTAGAAGGGGCGTGTTCATGGTCACTCGCGCTCTGATCAAAACCAAAAAGTGGAGCACTTTTCATATACGATCATCATTTTATTCGATCTACAACGCGAACGACTATTAAGCGAACATTTGTGCAGAGCAAATGGATTTACAATTTCAAGCATTATCAAGGATTGTGGCAAAAACCAAGCACATTCCAAACCTTGAAAACACCACATTAAAATCCAAGCATTTTCAAGGTTTTTAAGCACCCGTACGAACCCTGCCTATCATAAGGCACACTGGAGAAACATTTTTCCATTACAATATTCCATAACATTTTCTTTTTTTTTTTTTAGTTATTATTAGTAGGACATACAATAAACATCAAACTCATTCCCTTTTTTTTTTTTTTTTTTTTAACATCACATCTCAAACAATCAACACTTGTCTTGTGTGTGTGTGTGTTTTTTTTTTTTTTTTTACATCACACGAGTAACCTAAAGTTATGGGGTGGACTACCCAGTAACCTGCATAGCTGCCGGAGGTTATTTTGCTCCATGAGGCGAGCTATGGACAAATAAAGTCTTTCAGTCTTTCAGGTGGACGAATGACTCTGCCCTTGGAAGTCACTCGGGTTGGGGAGTTTTCAGCAGGGACAGGCTGTTCAGGAACAGTCTCTGTGTGGCACGCCAGCGTGCCCTCTGCCTCACCTGGCTGACTACTCAGCTGCACTGTCTCCTCACCATGCTGCTGAGCTGTGTCCAACGTTGGGCGTAGATGGCGTCTGTTGCGACGCAGGACTCCTCTGTCAGTCTGCACAAGGTAGGACCTAGGCGCAGGGTGGATGCTGTGGACCGTGCCGGTTGTAGTCCAACCAGACTCGTTGTCCAGCTTCACTGCCACGCTCGCCCCTGGGGTGAGAGGTGGAAGTGCTCGGGCGCCGTGACGCCTGTTGAATGCTCGCCTGTAGCCCTCCTTGGCCCTGGCGTCAGCTTGCCTGACCGCTTCCAAGTCAGGCCACTTGGGAGAAAGGACTGTGTCAAGAGTGGGCACAGTTGTTTTGATCTGGCGGCCCAACATCAGCTGCGCGGGGCTGGCGCCAGTGGCTTGCAGGGGTGTAGCTCTATAGCTCATGAGAAACGGGTCAGCCTGCCTCAGGATCCTTTTGGCTGTCTGTACAGCTCTCTCCGAACCACCATTGGCTTGCGGAAAATGAGGACTGGAAGTGCGATGCACAAAGTCATATGATTCAGAAAAAGTTTTGAACTCCCTACTCACAAATTGTCCCCCGTTGTCTGTGAGTAGCTCGTCTGGGCACCCCCACCGCGCGAAGATGTTCTTCAGACGGGCACAGGTGGTCTGACTGCTCAGGTCTGGCAGGTGGGCGATCTCCAGGTAACGAGAAAAATAGTCAATGACAATTAAATAGTTCTGTTTGTCATACTCACAGATGTCTGCAGCGATCTTTTGCCATGGCCTGGATGGCAGCTGAGTTGTGATCAGAGGCTCCTTCCTCTGTGTCGGTCTGGTCTGCAGGCATTCTGGGCACTTCGTTATAAGGTGCTGGAGCTCTCTCTCCAGACCGGGCCACCACACGCTCATGCGTGCTCTCTCTTTGCACTTGGTGATGCCCTGGTGCCCATCGTGCAGACGGTCCAGAATGTCCTGTCTCATGCTGTGCGGGATGACGATGCGCTCACCATACAGCACCAGTCCTTTCGAGACAGACAGGCTGCTTCCCCACTGGTGGTAGGCTTTGGCTTGGACTGGAACGTTACTCACGTGGACTGGCCAGCCTTGAGCCACCAGGCTGCTGACCACTTGCAGCTCGTAGTCCACGCTTGTCTCCTGCTTGATCCGCTCCAGCTTCGATGGGGATACGGGCCAGGCGGTGTGTGCTGCATTTTCAAAAGCTGTCACATCACAGATTAGTTCTGACACTTCACTTTGTACTGCTGGTAACGGTTGTCTGGAAAGTGTGTCTGCTACAGTCAGTGTTTTACCAGGTACGTATTCTGCCGTGGGGTTGTATTTCATCAGACGCATGAGCAGACGTTGGCATCGCAGAGGAACTGTGTCGAGATCTTTGTTATTAATCAGTGGAACTAATGGCTTGTGGTCTGTATGCACTGTGAAACTCTCTAAGCCATACAGATACTGTGTAAACCTCTCGCATGCCCAAACGGCTGCCAGGCACTCTTTCTCTATTTGCGCATAGCGCGTTTCGGAGTCAGTTAATGTTCGAGAACAGAATGCTACTGGTTTCAGTCCATCTTCATGTCTCTGCAGCAATACGGCGCCTAGCCCGTAGCTGCTGGCATCAGCACTAACCACTGTCTGCTTGCTGATGTCATAGAATGCTAGTGTGGGTGCTGCACAAACAAGTTGCTTTACCTTACTGAAGGCCTCGGCTTGGGGTGTGTCCCAGGACCACGCAGCGTCGCTCTTCAGCAGGTCGTTGAGGGGTTTGACTGTCGCTGACAGGCTCGGCAGGTACCTCCCCAGGTAGTGCACCATACCTAGGAACCTCCGCAGCTCAGGCACGTCACTCGGCGCCTGCATCTCCATGATGGCACTGACCTTGGATGGATCAGGCCGGATGCCCTCCTGATCGATGCAGTGCCCCAGGTACGTCAGCCGTCTCTGGCGCAGACGACACTTGCCCTCGTTGAGCTTCAGGCCTGCGTCTCTCAGGATGCGTAGGGCTGCCTGCAGTCGTTCCTCATGCTGGCTCTCATCAGCACCATGGACGAGGATGTCGTCCATGAACACCTCGACGCCCTCCATGTCGCGGAACAGCACCGACATCTCCCTCTGGAATATCTCGGAGGCGCTGGAGATTCCGAAGGGGAGTCGCCTGAAGAAGTACCGTCCCATGGGTGTGATGAATGTGGTGAGCATCGCTGTGTCTCGGTCCAGCGGGATCTGCCAGAACCCACTGGCGGCGTCTAGCAGAGATAACACACGCGAGTCTGCCAACCTTGGCAGGATGTCGTCGATTGTGGGCAGGACATACCTTTCCCTCCTGATGGCGGTGTTCAGGCGCTTGAGGTCGACGCAGATCCTCACCTCGCCGCTCTTCTTTGGGACCGGGACCATTGGAGCACACCACTCCGTTGGCTCCTTGACCTCCTCTATGACGCCACACTGCACCATTCTCTCCAGCTCAGCCCTGACTTTGGGAAACAGAGGGGCAGACACTCGCCTAGCTGTGCTCACACTGTAAGGAACCGCATTTTCCTTCAGGCGAATCTTCACCGGCTTTACCTTCAATAAGCCCAGTTCAGTGTCAAATGTGGTCTGCACCTCATTTAGCCTCTTAACCAGCCCCATTGCCACTGCCACGTTGCGCCCTAGCAGGTCACTGCCATTTGTTTTGATGACATGAATGCTGAATTTATAGAACTGGCCCGAGTGCTTGACTGTGGTGTTGAACATTCCCAGGCAATCTAGTCTGCCTCCGGGGCTCTGGAGAGACGTGTTGTCGCTAGCTAAAGCTGGTGGGTGTTTCAACCTGCGATAAGTGTCTTCGGAAATCACCGTAGTATCGGCCCCAGTGTCAATCTTGAACATGACTGGTGTGTGATTAATTCGCAGCTTTACAGTCCATGGGGTGGTGGAGTCGGCAACGGTACAGGCGGCTTTAATTTCTCCCAGAAAATCCCCACTACTCCCGCTTGCCTCGCACTCTGCCCCGACATTTACCAGTTCATTTAGCTTAGCTGACCGACAAACGGCAGCGAAATGTCCGATTTTGTGGCAATTTCTACATTTGGCATTCTTGGCTGTACACACAGATTGTGGGTTGTGTTCCTTACCGCATCTGAAACATTTCTTTCGTGGCCCAGACGGTTGGAAGCTTCGATTAGCTCCTGGCTGTTGCCTCCCTTTCGCGCCAAAGTGAAGATTCGGAGCGCGAGACTGCCTTCTCGCTACTTCACTGAGGTAGCTAGTATCCACAGAGCTAACTTTAGCCTGCTGGCTAACTTGTCCCTTAATTTGTTCGGATTGCCGCACCATTTCCACCGCCATATCCAGGGTCAGGTCGGCCGTTAGTTGCAGCTTCTCAGACAAAGTCTTATCCAGGATTCCTATCACTAGTCTGTCGCGAATGTTTTCTATTTTAGCCGGCCCGAACTGACACGTTTCCGCTAACTCGTACAATGTTCGAATGTATTCCTCTGCGCTTTCCCCTTGTTTCTGCCCTCTAAGGTAAAAACGGGCGCGTTCGTGTATCACGTTTACTTTCGGGACGAAGTAGGTATTTAGCTTATCCAAAACCGCGTCGTAATCGTCCTCATCCTCCTCGTCGTCAAAGACGAAAGTATGGAAAACTTGCTCTGCCTCTCTGCCCAGAGCGTATAGCAACGTGCTCACCTGCACAGCACCGCTTTCGTTGTTCAGTTTAGTTGCTAGCCGATATCTATGAAACCTCTGTCGCCACTCTGGCCACTGCTCCGGTCGAGTGAAATCCAAGCTTTCCGGTGGATGAAACTTTGCCATTTTAACTTCTGACACCATGTACAAACTTGTGAATTAAATGAGGATGGCTTCAGTTCCCTTGAACGGGTCTTTATTCCAGGACAGACATTACACCACACTGACTGTCAAGCGTAACTGATTTAACTGACTTTTCTGACCCTGCGCGCGCATACACTAAACTCAAGTTCGCTACATTACATGCTTTGCGCATGCGTACAATACAAGTATATGACAGCTACTGCCATCCATGTCAGGCAACTTCCTAACTAGCAAGATTAGCAAGACTTAGATTCTATCCGTCACCCTAGCAGTCCAGACCAAGATCATTTGCAAAAAAAACAATAAAGAGATGAGCAAACCAACAACACCAAATATCTTTCAACAGTGCTCCGTTTCAATCTTCTGTGGCAGTAACGTTACTGTTACTATACAAGAGAGCAACGAACTTGCCTGCAGCTTTAGACGTTTCCACCAATGTCCTTCACCCACTGATGCAGACTGAAGTGTCCGACGACGTCGACCGTTAACGTTGTAGCTAGATGTGATCCTCTGACTCCCGCTCCAACTTGCTGCAGACTGATTCACAGGATGAACGAAAATACTGTAGAACTCATTTGTCCAAAAGATCCTTGGCGAGTGGAAAGACAAAATCTGCCTCCCTTCCTCCCACCCCCACACACACACACACACACACATACACCCAGGAATCACAAGTGCTAGGTTCTAACCTAATTTCTCCTTCTAATCGTTATTGGCCAGCTCCCAGTTGCTGTAAATTATGCAGTAAATTACATTACACATCGCGTTTGTGTACGCACTTGAAACTTCAGACATTATTTTGTTCCAACAACCAGACTGTTGTATTGATAAATGATAGCAACGCTCTGGGGAGAGTGATCGTCAGACAATAATTTTTAAATTTGGACAGCTCTCTAGAATCCTAGAATCTACGGCTGGCTTTGGCTATCTAGGCTAGCCAGTGTTGACGTATGAGCTATCAAGTCAACCGTGTGAGCTAACAAGCTAACGTTAGCGCTTATGATACTGACATGTATTATAGCGAGTGTAATGATTAAATGAAGCCACGTAAAATACTCAAATAACAAAATAAACAATTTCGATAGTAAAACTTGAACATTGTTTGTGTATTTTATGATATTACAAACTCGTAACCACTCAGTAAAGTTAAAAGATGCCGCCATGTTTTTTCTCTGATCACAACCAGAACGAGGCTGCATTTACTCCGTTTTCATTCACAGCAAAAATTTAATTGCTGTAGTTTGGCGAAGTTTGACCATGATTCATAGCGAAACTACAGTAACATACTTTATTCACAATTACAATACATATTTCTTCCATATACAGTAGTGGTGCTGTAAAAACTACAGAATCTTGTTACAGTGAGTGATCAGTTCATGTGGGAGATTTATTGGTTTAATAAAGAAGGCCGTGATCTGAGAACTTTTGCCCAAAATTCAACACCCTTCGATAGATGGAAAAACTATAGACGTCACCTGCTAGACTAACATTAGCCTAATACCTCACTAATACCATTTGTCCACGACAGCCCCAGTGCTTGCTCGCCTCACACGTGGTAGAATGCTAGCACAGCGTGGTGCCATTTCACGCCTCATTAACTTTCATAAACATTCTAAGATAACATTCTAGCCCGTAGCGCAGACAGATAGCCTACGATGAGGCTCGAAGCTGTAGCAGCTCTTAGCAATTTATGGAGAACCACTTGTCATGTTTTTGTGAAAATATATCACTAAATTAATAAAATTATGACAATGTTTGGCATGTCATTGGAGCATTTATGGAGTTCGTTCATGCATGCAAAAATAGGCTAATTCAGGTTGAATACATTTTCAACAGGTTGATGTATGCAATACGCTATTAACCAACCTCTTCAATAGCCGCCTGCACAGCAGACTCCAATTCACCCTGGGACACCTTTCCCCAATTCCTGTCCACCAGTCCCTTGTCCTTACAAATCTTTTTTAAATTGGCCACTGATGCACCCCTTTGCACTCCAACACTTTGTAGGAAAAAACTAATTTCTTCATAATTTTTCCCTTGGTCTTTCAGAGCCTTAATATTGCTGTAGTGCTCTTCCAGTGCCATCGCGTGTCTGTTAAGTAACGACTTTAACGGCAGTAGATTTGCCATCATTGTACCTGCTGCGCATAGGCCAATTAAACTTTGGCATTAAGACTTTGTTTATCTAAATTCACAAGAGAGATTAAGACGAAGAAGTTAGGCAGTGGTTTGCAGCAGTTCTGTAGAGTTACTGTCAATCGCATGTCATAGGCCTATCCAAAACAAAGACAAATTAATTAGCCAAGATTTTATCTCTTGGAGCTTTTGCGATCTACCGGAGCTGTGCATAGGCTACTGCGCGATCGCGATTGACTGGTTGGGCACCGCGAAGTGCCAAAACAAGTGTCAACCAAAGTGCCAACCAAAGTGTCTTTAAATTGCTTGTTGTTACAATTACAATTTGTGAATAATACTGCTGTTAGTTCACCTGGCTACAGCATCTTTGTAGTTTGTTGGTTTTCTTGATCATGGAGTTTAAATAAATGCGTAAATTTGAATCAGATTTAAATGTAGTTACGCTCTGCCTGTAATGTCATGGATTGCCTATAAGCCACAAATAGGCAAAG
>JAODXP020000532.1:0-15000 GCA_027497455.2 Sardinella longiceps | reverse complement strand
GAAATGATGAAGGGGATCCACCCATCCATGGGGTTTCACTTGAGTTACTGACAAGGCCTTGATAGTTCCAACAGGAAGAGAGTGAGACAGTAGGTGGGTTTACATGGACACTTCTAATCTGATTACAAAGATTCCATGTGCATTCTATAGAACAGTATCCAAGGAGATGCATTGATAAACACCATCTGAAATGGAATATTGGGTTAAATAATCAGATTAGAAGTGTCCATGTAAACCCGTCTAGTTTTGAGTCAGTTTCTTGAGGGAAAAAAAGAAACTTTGCTTGACTTGTTTGGGTGGTATCACTCAGAATCTTTTTTTAAATATTATTTTCCTCTGAATTTATTCTTCAAAACACTAACTATAATTTAAGGTTGTTAGTTTACTCTTTTCTGAAGAGTTGGGGCATGTTAGATTTACAGATGCTAGATCCACAGGGGCAATAAAAAAAGAAGAAGAAAAAAATCTTAATGTCAAAGATTATGGCTGTGATCGTCAGAAATCAAGTTGCTTTAAGGTATTAAGAAAGATGCAAATGGATGACATCTGAAAAAAAAATCTCCCCTTTGACGAATCAAACTCCAGGACATAATCCCTTTGCACATCAAAGAGCATTCTGGAGATGCTTAAGGACTTCACGAGGGCCTTTGATGACAAAAGGATTTATTCCAGATGTTATTTTGCATCCAACAAACAACCTGTGTCTATGTGTGTCATCTCGATATCAGACTGTGTCTCTCACTCTCTCTCTCTTTCTCCATCTGTGTATGTGTGTGTGTGTGTGTGTGTGTGTGTGTGTGTGTGTGTGTGTGTGTGTGTGCTTGTGTGTGTGAGTGTGTTTGAGTTGTGAGTGTCTCCCCAAGTCTAAAACAAGGCCATCTCTTTTTAATGATTTCCACTATTCCAATTTAATGTTTAGAGCTCTCCAAAGCATCATAACATCCAAAATATTCCCATTCACCTGCACTTGGAGCGTTCCAACATTCCCACCTTTCCTTCAGGAATGAGCTTCCATAGGATATTAATGAATTACCTTAGCAGCCATCATTTTATTTGAACTACATTTACCACAATCCCTGTGTACTCAGGCACCAGGTGGGCAAACAGGTGGGTGAAATTAGGATCCAAATGGGAACCACTTCAAAGCAGTTTCCTGTATACCTTGAATGAACCATTACATCTTTATATCTCTCTAGGTGACAAGGCAGGCTGAGACAGGGAGGGTGGCAGGAATCCAATTTACTTTTCAAAACAAGTGCATTTGGGGCACATTTGTCTTTGGCTGGTGCTGGCAATGGCGTTGTACTCACATTTGAGTTGTCTTTGTGTGAGGGTGTCAGAGATGCTGGAGGAAAGTCTCACAGAAAGACAGAGACAAACACTCATACAAATGGAGAAAGGTCCCTTTGGCTTGTAGCCTGACATAGCCCGCCCATAATACTGCTGTGCATCCGTATTCATGGTCTGGAGGTTCTTTAACCTGGCACAATTATAGGGCAGGGGGAGGGCATTCAGTTCTGGTTTGAAACGATTGGACAGCTCGTCTAATCAGCTTCGCTTATTGGTCGGTTGTCTGTTAACCGATGTAAACCCGCCCCAGAAGACCGTCTCCAGACCATGAATACGGATGAACAGCCGTATTATGGGTGGGCTATGTCAGTCTACTTGGCTTGTGCTCAAGCCTGTGCGCTTCTCGGAACAAGACAGTAGAATCAGCAGCTGGATCTGGGCTTCTTTCTTGGAAAGACTATTGAACTCGGGAATTTGGCGAGTGTTCTATCAACAATCGTTGGAATCCACGGCATGTTTAGGTTCATACTGTCGCCTTTACAGGTGAACCCCACTCAAAATGCTGAAAGTAGTGTTCTTTAACTTCATCAAGACGAGGTCATTTTCCGACGTAAATTTGCGCCCTGGGGCTAATAAGAAAGTACCATTTCATTTCATATTTTATTGGACCAAAACATGATGGTCCAAACAATGGAATGCCTGCCCACTTCCCAAACTCAATACCCAGGAGAAACCGGAACACACAGAACACTTTCTGATCTTTATTAAGGTGCAAGAAAAGTTTCGACGCACAGTGGCTGACTCCGAGGAAGATGCTGTAAGTTGAAACGTTAATCTCCTTTTAACAGAATAGAATAGAATTGAGTTTAAATTGTTACTTTATGTTTTAAAAGCCTTACATGAATTAGCACCAGAATACATCTGCAATTTACTAAGTCCTTACTGTACTTCTAGGCCACTCAGATCTTCCTCTAAACTTCTTCTTTCTGTTCCCTCCTCTCACCTTAGAACCAGAGGTGACAGAGCCTTCTCTGTTTCTGCTCCCCAGCTCTGGAATAGTCTCCCTCCCACATTAGGTCCATTCATACCATTGATCTTTTTAAGTCTAAGTTAAAAACACGTCTTTTTTTCCTAGCCTTTAATTCTCCCTAAACCCTTTTCCTCTTTTATTTTTGTTATTATTTTTGTTTGTTTGTTTTATTTGGTCATTTGCATATTATTATTATTATTATTATTATTATTATTATTATTTGTTTATTGTTTATTATTATTATTATTATTATTGTTATTATTATTATTATTATTATTATTATTATTATTATTATTAAAGCACTTTGGATCAACTATGTTGTATGAAATGTGCTATATAAATAAAAGTGACTTGACTTGACTTGACTTAACAGAGCGCAAACTCACATATCTGTACACCTAATGAGAAATATGCATACGGTATATGGAAAAATATAATACATCAGATGTAATATACAACTTAGTCACATGCCTGTGTGCATATTAATATAAACAGGATGGACATCTGTCATTTGGTGTTCACTTGCCAACTGTTAATGCTACTCTCTCTCTCTCTCTCTCTCTCTCTCTCTCTCTCTCTCTCTCTCTCTCGCACACACACACACACACACACACACACACACACACAGAGAGAGAGAGAGAGACACACACACACACACACACACTGTCCTCTGTTGACCTGTCAGTCATTGTAAGTTGCTATGGCCTCTCAAAAGGAAAGAATAAATGACACTTTTTCTGCAAACTCAAAATAAAATTATCCTCAAGTGCAAATCTTTCTTTAAGTACCTTAAATTGCCTCTAAATGAGATACATCGTTCTCCAATGATTGGCTTGTCTCAGCCTGCACTTACAGTTTTGAATGGCTTCTTATGTATTTGCAGGAATATGGTAATTTCTTGGTACACTGCATATAACACTTCACAGGAAATGGTTTGTAGTTATTGTCTTACATGAAATTGTTCCCTCTCTGTGGATTCACTGCACTTACTTACCTCGCACTCCAGATTGTCCAATTACAGTAAATTAAAGTAAAAAAAAAAAAAAAAAAAAAAGACAGAGAAGCCAAGGCTTTGAAGGAAGCCACAATTTTCAAATTTGAACATGACAGTATGTCAGTATGGGATTAAATATGTGTAACTTACTTAACCTTAACATCTATTGGTTAGGCAGAGATCACACTGAAAACACCACAGCAGGTAATAACACTCAAACCATAACAATTTCAATTAAATAATTTATAGACAGTTCTACCTTGTTGCTAAGTGATGCTAAGTACTCATTTGTCACTTTAGCACTCTTCCCAGCAGTGTAACGCCAGAGAAATTTCAATAAGGGGAGAACGTTCCCTCTCAAAAATACTTCCGGGGGTACTGCAACGAGGGATGGCAGTCTATGGTCATTCACTTACGCCCTTTCCGAAACCAGTCCCTTGACCCTTTCCCTACACGCTTCTACTTCGTTTGCGCATTCAGGTGGAGGGTCCGCCACATTAAGTGTCATCCGAAACAAATTTTAGGCAAGTGAAGCGCTTAATCGATGTCCAAGTTGCTAAAAATAAAATAAAATCTGTGATATTTTGGATACAAATGTGTAAAAAAAAAAAACATTTTAGCATTTAGTTCCATAGGCCCCCATTGTTTCATCACTTGCTCGTGACCGCCCCTAGCGGTTGAAGGCGGTTCAATGGCGTAAATAGGGAGTGATCCGGCTCTCCATGAACGGGCTTTGGTAGTGCTGACAGTAACAACCTTTGTTTTTGGGCCTTGACTTTTGGACTGACATCTGCTGCTTATACTGCTAGTCATCTGCACACAGGGTGGTATTCTCCCAGGTGCTTAAGCCCAAAAAAGTGCTTATTGCAGGCTAAAATACATGGAGCTGTAAGACTTAAGCACCTGGCAGAATACCGTCCACAGCGAACACTGGGGTGTTGTGGCGCGATAGCACACCAGCTTCTTCAATATCCGTTATCATTCAGTGTTTTTCTGTTTAGAGGTGTCACAGATGTAAAACACTAGACCTGGTGAGAAACTACTCTTTTCCCTTCCAGGAGAACAAACCGTTCCATTTATAAATTAGAGCAGGGTGACAATGCTACAGTACAGTCCAGCTTAAGCAATGAGTCTGTTAAGCTGGTGTAATTAACATGATGCTAATTGCTATGTGGAAACCAGGAGCAAGGCAGTGAATCCTTGCACCCAGGTGACACACTGGCTTTTCATAACACTAATATAAATGTAGAGATTTTCATTCATTCTTTCATTTGAACAGCCACTCCAACCCTCTCCACTCAGTACATAGAGGACACTCTATAAATGCCCTTCCCCTGAATCAGCTATTGAAATGAGCTATTTTCCTTGAAAACCAGCTATTTACATTTCACTATTTTACCTTTCCTACAGAAAACCAAAAATGTATTATATTAATTATGTTGTTGATACCTCCTTATGGACATGGTTGAATATACTTCTTGTATGACACCTGCCTTTATCCGGAGCGAATCTACTGTTTCATAGTGCTAAGTGCTATTGATAGCCACCACAATGACAATTTTGTTCAACGCTGACACTAACACAATGGGGCAGGTCAGAACGAAACCTAATTGATTGTGGTGGTTATCAGTAGCACTCAGCACTGTAAAACAGCAGGGCTATGTGTTGATTCACTACAGATTATTGCTTTAATTGTGTATTTAAAAGTACATAAAATTAGAATTAGACTGACAAGGTCACACATGAATTACAAACGTGACACAGTATGCACTTGACCTACAGTAAACGTGTAATTAAGTGGTACCCATGGATAATCCTCACACTGCGTGCTGTGAGGACATGAGCGAACAGCCTCCAATCATAATCGCATTCAACTGAGTGCAGAGGCATTTTGACAGGCATCCATTGGTGTCGCTGATCATCCTGGATTTCCAAGTGACCAGAAAAAAGACCATACAAAGAGGTTAAGTGGGCAAACCTGCAGCTAAACTAACCTGAGTCTAGCTTATAGAACGGCACACATATTGAATAGGAGGTTACACTAAATCATGATTATAAAAACTGACTGGTTTTATTGTCTTCCTCAAAGTCTCTGTCTTGTCTTGGCCCTTAAAAGACTTGACCCTGACTCTGTCTCAACATACCTTTTGGCTTTGTCTCTGATGATGCTAATGATGAATATAAATGTGTTGCATTTGAGGGCAAAATATGACAAACTATGAAGAGGTTCATGTGAGTTTTGAGTGTCAAGGTGTCAAGAGAGACTGAAATAGTAAAATAGAAGAGAGGCTAGAAACAATGACTCCTTCAAAATCCTCAATTACTGAACAACAACAGGAGGAATGACAAGAATTTTGTTATAGAGACTTACAGTAAATATAAAAATGAGGAATAGAACAAGATCAGACAGTTCTACTGGACATAATAAGGGCAAAGACCTCTGCTCTGACACTTGACTCCACATGACAAAAACCTAGCGCACTCCTGAACTCTCAGCGATAACAAACCTGAAAAGACAGGCTTGAAAAGACACTGGTTAGACAGTTTAACTCCGCTGAAGTCCCTCTTTAGATCCTGGACCAATGCCCTTTTTTTATAAAGGTAATTAGATATTGATTACTGATCCAATATGCAGTGGTATCTTCAAAGGGTAAACTAGATTCCCAGAGGTAGTAATCAATGGGCTTTTGTGAGGTGCAGGACTGGAGGCGTAAACTACCCCCCAAAAATCACCATCCAGTCCCCATTCCATTTACCTGAGTTTCCCTCCAAATCCGGGCTTCCCTCAGAACCGAATCTTTATTTATTTATCTATAAAAGCTTTATTAAGACTTGCAGCAATATGAAATTGGTTAGGTGGGCGACGTGATCATCAAAGGCTTCCTCGAGCACTTGTGAGACCAGTGCAATTAAATTACAGCATAATGGTTTAACGGATTTCAGTGCAAGCTCTCCTCTCGTAGACATGCTTTAATTGCATGTTAAAATAAGAATGTCGATACCACAGACACACAAACACACACAAACAAACAGACACACACACACACACACACACACACACACACACACACACACACACACACACACACACACAAACACACATAAACAAACAGACACACACACACACACCCCAGACCAAAATCCATCTCCTTTACTCCTAAAAAGAAAGAAAGCAGACAGTGAGGGAGAGCAAGAGCATCACAGAGAGAACGGCAAACAGTATTATGGAACTCAATGAATGATGTGTATTGCAAGTGCATTGCGAATCCATATTACAAAATGAAAAGAGTTCATAACACTCTTAGAGCTATGGTCATATCAATGGGCCCCCATACACACACACACACACACACACACAGAGAGAGAGAGAGAGAGAGAGAGAGAGAGAGAGAGAGAGAGAGAGAGAGAGACTGCTGTCACATTTCTGAAGGATACCCGAGACGGCTGTTCCGTTCCACAAAATGACTGACGAGCGTCCTATCAGCGACCCTTTAAAGCCCCGCAGGCCTAACCTACATCACCTCATGCTGAGCGCTCGAGGACCAAATGGGGCCCATTTGCGTCACCGTAAAGGGCAATTGGCGGTGGAGCACCACTGGTGTGCCTCTCAGCGTGGAGCCACTCCGCAATCAGCAGCGCCAATCGCAGCGGGGCCTTGCTTGCTTTCCAGTATATGGGGGCTTGCTTGCTTTCCAGTATGGGGGCTGTATGTCATCGGGCTTGCAGTTATGCCTCCAATACAATCAAGCTCTAACTCCGGTTCCATCGCAGTGTGCCCTGCCAGAGCGGCGAAGGCTAAATAAGCAGCATGTATAATTGAACACTTTCCTGGTACTTCTGCCGGCAGTTGAAGAAGTGTTGGAGGAGTGAGTGCAGAAAGAAGTAAATAAAGAGATAGATTGAGAAAGAGAGAGAGAGAGAGAGAGAGAGAGAGAGAGAGAGAGAGAGAGAGAGAGAGAGAGAGAGAGAGAGAAACTGCCAGCGACTAGATGTGCTGTGACCCTTTTGAGTGTCGGCTTTTGTTTCCATGGTGATGGAGTGCTGCGTCTATGACCTTTGGGCCTCAATCTGAGTTCCTCTTATTGATCTCGACTGAGGGTCAAGTGCTGCTGAGTTCTGCAGTGGAATTCCGACTGTGACAGGACACAGTGGTGGTTGAATGCAGTGTGTTTAGACATTTAAATGTAGACTTTTATAACTGCATAGCACACACACACACACACACACACACACACACACACACACACACACACACACACACACACACACACACAGGGTTCATTAATTTGTTGTTTCACAATAGTTGATTATGTTTCCTCAGGCATTGGTATGCTTGCTTGTTTATGTGTTTGTCTGTTTGTCAATGTGTAAAATAACACTATAAGTTCTGCATGCATATTTTTATGAAAGTTTCAATAAGGAATAGGTGATTAAACTTTGGTGGTGATACAGAACACCATCTGGAATTTGCGTAGTAACCTTATTGCCTTGGCGGAGGTTTATGCTATCTGAGTGCTATTCTAGTTTGTTATTTTCTTGGATGCAAATTACAGTAGAAAAAGACCTACCTGAAGTTTATAAGAGTGTTTATAGTGCTAAAAAAGTTTTGTCTGTGGCAGTTCTCCTTGACTGTGTCCCTTATCTCTCTCGTGTCTTGTTGAATATCTGGTGTGGCTACTTTTATAGTCCCTGTAAAATGTTTTTGATCCACTGTAATCCTGCTCACTCAGAGCTGGGAAGTGGCACCTTGGGCATTGCGATGCCCTTAGACTGAGGGCAGATGTCCTGTCCAAAATTAACTGCTGTAGGGGGAAACATGACACAAACTTGGCATCTGTTCACTCCAACTTAATAATATTGGTGATACTGACTCCCCTTCAGATGCCAGCCGTCTGGAGGTATTAATTGATGAGAAACTACCCCAAGGGGATGATGGTTTTTATAGCACTATTAAGGGTGAACTATTCCGAAGCTTTTACTCCGATGCTCCTTCGTTTTGTGATTTTTATTTTATTTTATTAGATTTTTCTGTCTTTTAGTATTTCACCTTCTCTACCCAATTCTGAAAATGATAAGGGCAATATCCCCTTCACTTTATCAGCAACATCCATCCAAGGACACTTATGGGAGCATAGCAGTATATTTGATTGACAGTTGAGGTCAAGAATCAGTAAACTTACACCACGCTCATGGTGCTCTGCGTATTTGAGCAGTGGTGTATTTGAGCATTTAGCACCCCATGTGGTACCCCCAGTATATAATACAATACAGGGTCAACAAGGTATTGCAGATACAGTATGTTGAGGTGACCAAATCTCTGAGATGAAAATCAAAGACATTTCCCTGAATTTCTTGTCTTTGGACTTTTTTGCCCTCAGCTGTGCCCTTTTAGGCAGTGCTGCATTCAAGGCATTACCACCCCAAATCTGGGTTAGGGTGAGGGTTAAAGTGGTTAAGTTTTGGTTTGGGGTTAAGGTGCCATTGAGGACAAAAAATTTCATCTAGATGAATTGGGGACTGTCTTATTTCTACAGTCAATATCATTAATTAAAGTAGTGTTTTAGCTTCAAAATCTAGGGTTATTTTGTATATTACAATGGACAGACCACCAAAGCCAGTGATTATCCATGGGAATCAGGGTCATCCGGTCCTCCTAAAATATACATTATAATTTAAAATGACGTCACTGCAGTAATCCACGTTCTTCGGGGTGACAAAAGTGTTACAAAACCTACATCTTCAGATTAAACAGTCAACATTTCTCATCTCATTTTACAAAATGACAAGTCATAAAGGTGAATTTATTAATAAATCTTTCCCCGTTGGATATATTCACGTCAATGGGGAGCCACTTGCGTTCTGCCACCCGAAAGTATCTTGACACCTCTCATTTACAAACATTATGAAATGTTGTATTGCATGCTCAAGACAATTCAAACTCTGTATAATTCTACACCTAACCTTATAGGCCTTTTCAGAATGTTTGTAAACAAGGGGTGCCGAGATACTTCCGGGTGGCAGAAAGCAAGTGACGTGAATGCATTCAACGGGGAAACCTGGTCTTACATGAATAAATTCGCCTATATGAATTATTATTTTGCAAAACGAGATAAGAACTGTTAACTGTTAAGTCTAAAGACATCGGTTTTGTAACCAGAAAATAAACTTGTTATGTTATACGATCTACACCTGTTACCCACTTAGCAACCGAATTAGGCTAACCGTTATAAACAGGGATGTCGGCGCTGGTTTAGCTAGCTAGCTACAATGCTAGGTTAGCTTAACAGATCAAGCAGGGAAAACTTGCCTGAAATCAATGAGTCTGGCGTTTATGACTTTTTATTTAGTTAAAAAGAGAGAAGAAATGATGGCCGTTCATTCTGAACACATAGATTTTGTGACCAGAAAATACACCCGTTGTGATATATATCCATACTCCATGCCCGTTAACACCCAAGTACTACCGAGGTAGCAAACAGACCGTCGCCGGTCTACCATGCTTGCCATACGGCCAGGTTAGGAAGAGATGTTCCGGTAAACTCGGTCACAAATTAATAAGTTCTGCATTTTTATTTAGTAAAAAGGATACGAGAAATGCGATAGAAATGACTGTTGAATGTGAAAGGTCCAGGTTTTGTAACCAGAAAATGCATATTTGGTGAAATAGGATATATGCTTTTGACTAGTGTTTTGTTGTCAACTTTTGGCTTTTGCCACCCGGAAGAGCGTGTGACGTCACGGTAAATTGGTCTATAAGACATTTACAATATGACTGGAAATGAATCCTTTCAGGGAGACTTGTGTGGCAGATAAATGAGCTGTTGCTCTCAAACGCCGCCCCTGCCAGTGTCCCTGTTTCCTGTGAGTCTATTAGGATTACCAGGGAAAAGGGTTGGGTGGGTGTTTCTGCTGTTGTTGTCTCATACTATTTTGGCACAGGGCAGCGTAGGCTGTGTGAATGTGGCTGTTGACGAAGTGCAGTTGTTCTCCTGAGCCATCTGGTAAGGCTCAAGGCTTGTGATGTCTCAGACAAAATGGCTGTCAAGTCATTTTATATTTAAATAGCACATTTAAAACAACAGTATTTACCCAAAGTAGTCAATAGAAATAAAGTATAATTATTATTATTATTATTATTATTATTATCATTATGCAATCTATGTTAAGAAAAAAGAGAGAAAGAACATTACAATATCAAAAGAGAATGACAGTGGGAAGGGAGGGGGCTTAGGTTGTTGTTGTTGCACTTGTATTTTCTTATGTGCATATGCCCTATTTCTTCTGGGCAATTTACAAGAACTACAATTTCCCAACTCGAGAGTAAACAGATCTGACTTGTTGTTTCAGCAAGACTGTCAGTCTGCGTAATCTGTTTTCATAGTCTCTGCAACCTGGCCAAGTGCCTGTCAAAAGGAACTCTAGAAAAAGGTCATTAGTGAAACACTGCCTGTCTTGTCCGAAGTTAGTGAGACAGTGACTGTCCAGTTCACTTTGACTCTGAATGCATTACATGGAGCAACTAATGCCACGATAGAGGAGGAAATTAAGAAGAACGACTTTTATGAATTTGGCATCTCCATTGATGTGTGTCCTTGCAATACACACTCTCTCTCTCTCTCTCTCTCTCTCTCTCTCTCTCTCTCTCTCTCTCCCAAACACACATGCATGCATGCACGCGCACACACACACACACACACACACACACACACACACACACACACACACACACACACACCCATACATGCATACAGGGGCACCAGCCAGGGTGGTCAGAATGATGTGCCCCTGTATGCACACACACACATGCATGCACATTGAGAGAGAGATGGAGGAAGTTACTCAAGAAGTATGTATTTACCCACACAACTATGCTATTTTAAGCAAACAAGCAAAAATTGCATCACATTTCAGTCTCCAGTTTCATTTTTCATTGACAATGTATGATTTATGGAAACCGTCCACTCAGCCAAAACACTCCAACATCATATATAATTCATTTCTTGGTGACAAATTCAGTTTCCTCCTGGTTTAGCGTCATTGACTTCAGCTTTTTGCAGAAAAATAAAATAAATAAAATAAAATAAATAAGACCCATAATAAATTGCACTGACACATATGAATCATGTAGCACAAAAGCACAACCATGCCAGCAGACATTGGAACTAGACTTTTTTGTGTAAAAATTATGGCTTCAGGCAAGGCCAGAAAAGAGTGTATGGACACATTTGTGAATAAATGTTACAAGCAAGAAGAGAGAGGAAGATGAAATTAAAGGCTCGGTCAATGATTTTACGTGGTTTGTAAACACATACTGTATTGTAGGCCTAAGACTTTTTACAACATAAACATGACAATGTAGCTATTAATCCTCTTGGGTCACAGTAAAACAAATCCAGTCTTTTTATGATGCACAGGCTCTGAAAACTGAAAACAAACAGTTGGGACAGCCTGCCCCCCAAACAATAACACAGAACATATTTACACATTCCCATTCTAAATGAGAACTGGGCTGCGGCTGCAAACCAAAGATTCTATAACCCTTCGCACTTTGCTTAATGCAGATCAGAGTTCTTAAACACTGATTATTCGAAAAGATCACAAAACGAAAGACCATTCAAAAGTTTGTGATACTTATGCGTACCGGAATCATTCGTGTTTGCTCCAGTTGTAACGTGTCATGTTCTTTTATCTTGGTTAGTATTCAATGCACCTTTAAGATTCTCTGAGAGGATGATGGTGAGAGAGTGAAGTGGTTGTGAAATGAAGCGAGTGTCAGAGAAGGAAAGAAGGGAGGAAAGGTACAGGCAGAGAGAGAGAGAGAGAGAGAGAGAGAGAGAGAGAGAGAGGAGGAAGGAGGAATGACACACGAGTGAAGGATTTCCATCCAGCCAAGCATAAAATGATTTATCCTCATCGACTGACTCCAGATCTGTCAGCCTATAGCTTCTCCTATTCTCTCCCCTGACAAAGTGCTCCATCTAAGGCCTGACCTGTTTTTCCTGTTCGTGCTCTCTCTCTCTCTCTCTCTCTCTCTCTCTCTCTCTCTCTCTCTCTCTCTCTCTCTCTCTCTCTCTCTCTCTCACACACACACAGTTGAACAGTATGGAATGAAATTCAGAGATGGTCTCCAGAAGAAGGCCCCGGACCCCCAAGTGTTAAGCAAATTGTCATATTTACATAGCCTATAATGAAGCACATAAAAGCACATCTAAGATTTGTTTACCATAAACCTTAGCAATAGCAGGCATGTGTACAAATGAGTCTTTGTTACAGTAAATGACTACATATTACATGCTGTGATTATATGCATGTACAACTCATGATGTTTTTGTGTGTGTTTGTGCTTGTGTGTGTGTGTTTGAAACTTTACAATATTTCATGGAGGCAAAGAGGCCTCTTAACAGAGAGAGAGAGAGAGACATTTGTATGTGTCTGAGTCAGAGAACTGTCTAGTATATTCTCTGCAGATTGACCGCGCTTCCTATTTGGGTCTCTCAAAGATGTCTGAAACCTCAATGGGGCACTTTCACTGATCCCTCTGTTACACTAGAGAAGATTGAATTCTTAATCAGAGTATCCATCTTTTAAAACCTTTAATCCAGCTATCTTAGTCTATTTAGATGATACTTTGGTGTTTATATTTGTAGCCCTGAAACCTTAATCCCGTTTAAGAACTTATGACAAACAACAAGATCTGTGGTAACCATGACAAGTAGGACTAATTTTGGCCGTTCCTGTGCCAACTGTGGAATGATCTGGAACAGATTGTAAGTGTGTGTCGCTTTCTCAGATTTTGTGCCATTAATCTTTCTGGCTGGCACATACCTCTTTACTCTGTTCATCTCCTGCTGAGGACAGACCTATGAGAACACACACACACACACACACACACACACACACACACACACACACACACATACACAAGCTCACTTTCATCTGTAACTAAACTGAACTGACCTGACTAATCAACTCCAAAATACAGTTGTTCTTTTTTTTTTGTTTTTTTTTTAAACTAAATTCACATGTTGATAAGTTACCTGTATTGAACATTGTTAATAACTTAGAGCACAGGTGACAGCCATGCAGAAATCAAATGCAGTTACCGTATTAAGTATAAATACAGTTAGCATTGTCTTGCATGCAACTCAACATAGAAAACCCCTCTCTTTTCACCATGAATGTGTTATATTTGTCATGTTAAGCCCTGTTTAAAAAGAAGGCTCTGCACATTTTCATGCACACAATGTATTAATCCAAGCTTTCAGTCATACGACATTTATCAGGTCATGTCCTGATGCCCAGAATGCCTGACTAAGGATATAAGCATTTTATTCAGTCTCTCTGGCACTTTAGTGGGTGAGGGTGTGGTGTATTTTCTTAAACAAAAAGGCTGTATTGAGTTAAGCACAAAGGCTTCTAGACTTGAAAAATCGCAGCTAATGTTAGCAAACAATTTTTTTTTTTTTTTTTGGCCAGAGAAGATCGATGGCCTAAATGACAGAAAGTTTTCATAGATCAGCGCCCAGACTAATCTTCAAAAGTGAAGCAGACAAACAAAAAGACAGATAACTTGACGGTGTTGGACAAATTCCACAGCCATAGGCCTATTTCTCCAAAATTTCCTTTGCCTGATCATGACTTTGAATGCCCTTATCTCTGGTGGTCAATATTATTGATGCATCATTTGAAAGCTCGTTCAATGCTCTTTTCTAAAAATTCTAAACGTTGACTGAAACAACTGCTGTTGCTGTGGAAGGTCACAAATGTCTTTTAAGCAATTATAACATTTTTCTTCCCAAACTTTCACTATGCTGTTTGCACAGCTCAAGTAAATGGTCAAAAGAAAAACTGGTCTCTGTGGACTTTCTATGAATTGGTAATACTGACAGACTGTAAGATCTTTACATAAAGTTTTGTGTGCCCATGAGAGTGGGGAAGCTTTCCATATTTTGCCTCAAAAACAGTTTTTTTTTTTTTTTTTACTTTTTGTTTCAACAGATCACAAAGACAAATCAGCTTGGGTATTAGAAAATGGTTATGGCCTATAGCAGCTGCAAATTTGAAGCTGAGCAGAGGCCCATGGCCGACAGCCAAGCAAACTCTCTTGGTGATGATTTTTCATAAATAGTTTAAAAGGCTGTGTCTTCCTTGGCAATATTTAATTCTAAAATTCTTTTCTTTTTTTTTAAAAAAAAAAAAAAAAAAAAGATAGCTTTTCCCAGACTAACTACTGATTGAGATGGGGGAAAAAGAAAGAAAGAAAAAAAAAACAACTCAAGAGGGACTGGACTGTGAAGCATATTACTGATTCCATGTCCAGAGGGGAACATTAAATGGATGCAAATTAAATATTTGTTTGAGTGTGTCTGTGTGTGTGTGTGTGTGTGTGTGTGTGTGTGTGTGTGTGTGTGTGTGTGTGTGTGTGTGTGTGTGTGTGTGTGTGTGTGTGTGTGTGTGTGTGCGCGTGTGTCAGACAGAGAGGGGAGAGAGATGGTTTGGAGAGCATGACAGGAGCGCTTCTGATGAATGTTGGGGCAATTAGTGTAGCCGTCTGGGCTGATAAATGGGCCTGGGTAGTGTCCCATATGTTCCTTGTGGTGCCATAACCTTCTCATCATCAATCCTCAAACCCAAAGACCAGCAACGGGAGAGAAAGAAACTGAGAGAGAGAGAGAGAGAGAGAGAG
>JAODXP020000531.1:2500-10000 GCA_027497455.2 Sardinella longiceps | reverse complement strand
AACACTGGCTAACAATCACTAACAGTGAATAACACTGAATAACACTCACTAACACAGGTCAACACTGAATAACATTGAATAGCAATGGCCAACAATAGCTAACACTGGCTGACACTGACCATTACTGGTTAACACCAATTAACACTGGCTGACAACAGCACTTTTATAGAGGGTGAGTCAGGTGTCATGTTCTTCTAAAGAAAAAATGAAATGAAATTAAAATAAGATAATAAGATGGAGAGAGATGGATGAATGGATGAATTGAGAGATAGATAAATAGAAAGATAGATATAGAGGGAGATATACATTGATAGAGTGATAGAGATAGATAGATAGATGGATAGACACAGTAGATACAAAGATGTATAGATAGACAGATACATTTATAGATATATAAACAGACAGATAAATAGATATGCTCTGGGCCTCAGATTTGAGAGAGAGAGAGAGAGAGAGAGAGAGAGAGGGGGAGAGAGAGAGAGAGAGAGAGAGAGAGAGAGATAGACAGATAGATAGAAGGATAGAGAGATACATACGGCCTCTATGCTCTGGGCCTCAGCTTTGAGTTTGGCCTCGTTGACGGCGGCTGTAGCCTGAATCTGAGCAGCTTCAGCTCTGGACTGAGCTTCAGCTTTAGCAGCTCCTGTACTCTCTACCGCAGCACTGCACACAAACACACACACACACACACACACACACACACATTATATATCACACACATGTATTACAGCTCTGGACTGGGCCTCTGCTTTAGCAGCTCCTGTGCTCTCTACCGCAGCACTGCACACACACACACACACACACACACACACACACACACACACACACACACACACACACACATTATATATCACACACATGTATTACAGCTCTGGACTGGGCCTCTGCTTTAGCAGCTCCTGTGCTCTCTACCGCAGCACTGCACACACACACACACACACACACACACACACACACACACACACACACATTATATATCACACACATGTATTACAGCTCTGGATTGAGCTTCTGCTTTAGCAGCACCTGTGCTCTCTACCGCAGCACTGCACACACATACACACACACACACACACACACATTATATATCACACACATGTATTACAGCTCTGGACTGGGCTTCACCTTTAGCAGCACCTGTGCTCTCTACTGCAGCACACACACACACACACACACACACACACAGACATGCTTTTTTTTTTTACCTCCACGATGTTGGATTCAATTCTTTGCCCTCTTAGCTTGTGTGTGTGTGTGTGTGTGTGTGTGTGTGTGTGTGTGTGTGTGTGTACCTAAGGGCCTCCAGCTCCAGTAGTTCTTTCCTGGCTCTCTCAGCTTCTGCCTGGTCTGTGATGCGCTGCCTCTCCAGACGACCACGAGCCTCCTGCTCCAACCGCTCAGCTTCATGACTACGGGGAGAGAGAGTTATTATATAGTGTGTGTGTGTGTGTGTGTGTGTGTGTGTGTGTGTGTGTGTGTCTCCTGCTCCAACCGCTCAGCTTCATGCCTACGGGGAGAGAGAGTTATTATATATGTGTGTGTGTGTGTGTGTGTGTGTGTGTGTGTGTGTGTGTGTCTCCTGCTCCAACCGCTCAGCTTCATGCCTACGGAGAGAGAGAGTTATTATATAGTGTTGTGTGTGTGTGTGTGTGTGTGTGTGTGTGTGTGTGTGTGTGTGTGTCTCCTGCTCCAACCGCTCAGCCTCATGCCTACGGGGAGAGAGAGAGTTATTATATATATGTGTGTGTGTGTGTGTGTGTGTGTGTGTGTGTGTGTGTGTGTGTGTCTCCTGCTCCAACCGCTCAGCCTCATGAGTGGCCTTAACTTCAATAAGTGTATTATTTTTCTATATCTGCACGTCGTGGAGTTCATTATCCCGCTTATACCACTGTTGCCACTTCTCCGCTATCTGGTTTGACTAACAACATGCCCGTTTTGATGGCTAGGTGGCTAGTTGATGGCTGAAGACAAGCTAGTTTGCAGAACTACTTCTTTCCGCCACACATTGTCTCAATCAAAACTTACAAAGATAAACTGCCGTTACAAGGTCTAATGCATAGTTGCTAAGTCAGTCGTTAATTCCATCTCCCGTTGCTAAATCCAAAGATTCTCACATGTCTTGGGCTCTGTAAATTCACTGTTCCCCTTACTCCCAAACGAAGTGTGACAGAGTTCAAAAACCATCACGGTCACAAGTTACAAAGTTGCTGTGTCATAAACGTTGGTCAGGTCTGGAAATTTGACCAAGCAGTGGTGTAAATATACTGTATAGTGTGTGTGTGTGTGTGTACCGTGCGGCTGCCTCCTGTGAGTTGGTGGTGATCTCGATGGCGAGCTGAACGCTCTTCTGCAGGGCGTCTCGTGTGCGCTGGTCTACGGGCTCTGCTGATTGGATGTCCACACTGCTGATCACCAGTGCATTCTGGGGGAACCGCAGACTGGACCGAACCTCCATCTTCTCATTGAACCCAAACACCGCCGAGCAGATGATACGGTTGGAGTTCTACAGGGAGACACACACACACACACACACACACATATACAGTACATAGATGTAAATACACACACACATACAGACACATAAACACATATATACAATTATACAACAACAACACATTTGATTTCTGTAGCACTTTTTCTAGACACCCAAAGCGCTTTACAGTGGAAGGGGGACCTCACTGACCACCACCAATGTGTGGCACCCACCTGGGTGATGCATGGCAGCCATTATGCGCCAGAACGCTCACCACACACCAGCTAGAGGTGGAGAGTGAGGGAATGAATGAATGAGCCAATTACAGTGGGGGATGATTAGGGGGCCAGATTGAATGAGCCAGGTTGGGACTAGCCAGGACACCGGGGAACCCCCTAGGGTTGCGACAAGTGTCATGGGATCTTTTATGATCACTGAGAGTCAGGACCTCGGTTTAACGTCTCATCCGAAAGACGGCCTCTCCTGCAGCACAGTGTCCCCGTCACTGCACTGGGGCATTGGGATTGATCTTAGGTCCAGCAGGGAAGGAGATCTGGCCAAAAAAGCCACCTACTGGCCACCCACCAACACCACTTCCAGCAGCTACCCAGTTTTCCCCAGAGGTCTCCCATCCAGGTACTAACCAAGCCCACACCTGCTTAGCTTCAGCTATTCAGCTGAGACAGACAGGGTACCATTGGTCTGGCTGCTGGCTGCTTGGTGTAGGTACGTGTGTGTGTGTGTGTGTGTGTGTGTGTGTGTGTGTGTGTGTGGGTGTGTGTGTGTGTGTGTGTGTGTGTGTGTGTGTGTGTGTGTGTGTGTGTGTGTGCCTTGTGGAAGTCGTCAAACTGCACGGACGCTACGGCTCCTCTGATGCGAGATGCTATGGCCTTGCAGGCGTGTGTGTGTGTGTGTGTGTGTGTGTGTGTGTGTACCTTGTGGAAGTCGTTAAACTGCACTGACGCTACGGCTCCTCTGATGCGAGATGCTATGGCCTTGCAGGCGTGTGTGTGTGTGTGTGTGTGTGTACCTTGTGGAAGTCGTCAAACTGCACGGACGCTACGGCTCCTCTGATGCGTGATGCTATGGCCTTGCAGGCGTGTGTGTGTGTGTGTGTGTACCTTGTGGAAGTCGTCAAACTGCACGGACGCTACGGCTCCTCTGATGCGTGATGCTATGGCCTTGCAGGCGTGTGTGTGTGTGTGTGTGTACCTTGTGGAAGTCGTCAAACTGCACGGACGCTACGGCTCCTCTGATGCGCGATGCGTTATGGCCTTACAGGCGTGTGTGTGTGTGTGTGTGTACCTTGTGGAAGTGCGTCAAATTGCACGGACGCTTACGGCTCCTCTGATGCGCGATGCTATGGCCTTAAAGGCGTGTGTGTGTGTGTGTGTGTACCTTGTGGAAGTCGTCAAACTGCACGGACGCTACGGCTCCTCTGATGCGCGATGCTATGGTCTTACAGGCGTGTGTGTGTGTGTGTGTGTACCTTGTGGAAGTCGTCAAACTGCACGGACGCTACGGCTCCTCTGATGCGTGATGCTATGGCCTTACAGGCGTGTGTGTGTGTGTGTGTGTACCTTGTGGAAGTCGTCAAACTGCACGGACGCTACGGCTCCTCTGATGCGTGATGCTATGGCCTTACAGGCGTGTGTGTGTGTGTGTGTGTGTGTGTGTGTGTGTGTGTGTACCTTGTGGAAGTCGTCAAACTGCACGGACGCTACGGCTCCTCTGATGCGTGATGCTATGGCCTTACAGGCGTGTGTGTGTGTGTGTGTACCTTGTGGAAGTCGTCAAACTGCACGGACGCTACGGCTCCTCTGATGCGTGATGCTATGGCCTTACAGGCGTGTGTGTGTGTGTGTGTACCTTGTGGAAGTCGTCAAACTGCACGGACGCTACGGCTCCTCTGATGCGTGATGCTATGGCCTTACAGGCGTGTGTGTGTGTGTGTGTGTACCTTGTGGAAGTCGTCCAAACTGCACGGACGCTACGGCTCCTCTGATGCGTGATGCTATGGCCTTGCAGGCGTGTGTGTGTGTGTGTGTGTGTACCTTGTGGAAGTCGTCAAACTGCACGGACGCTACGGCTCCTCTGATGCGTGATGCTATGGCCTTACAGGCGTGTGTGTGTGTGTGTGTACCTTGTGGAAGTCGTCAAACTGCACGGACGCTACGGCTCCTCTGATGCGTGATGCTATGGCCTTACAGGCGTGTGTGTGTGTGTGTGTGTGTGTGTGTGTGCCTTGTGGAAGTCGTCAAACTGCACGGACGCTACGGCTCCTCTGATGCGTGATGCTGGCCTTACAGGCGTGTGTGTGTGTGTGTGTGTGCCTTGTGAGGTGTCAAACTGCACGGACGCTACGGCTCCTCTGATGCGTGATGCTATGGCCTTACAGGCGTGTGTGTGTGTGTGTGTGTGTGTGTGTGTGTACCTTGTGGAAGTCGTCAAACTGCACGGACGCTACGGCTCCTCTGATGCGTGATGCTATGGCCTTACAGGCGTGTGTGTGTGTGTGTGTACCTTGTGGAAGTCGTCAAACTGCACGGACGCTACGGCTCCTCTGATGCGTGATGCTATGGCCTTGCAGGCGTGTGTGTGTGTGTGTGTGTGTGTGTGTGTGTGTGTACCTTGTGGAAGTCGTCAAACTGCACGGACGCTACGGCTCCTCTGATGCGTGATGCTATGGCCCGCAGGCGTGTGTGTGTGTGTGTGTGTGTGTGTGTGTGTGTACCTTGTGGAAGTCGTCCAAGCTGCACGGACGCAGCTCCTCTGATGCGTGATGCTATGGCCTTGCAGGCGTGTGTGTGTGTGTGTGTGTACCTTGTGGAAGTCGTCAAACTGCACGGACGCTACGGCTCCTCTGATGCGTGATGCTATGGCCTTACAGGCGTGTGTGTGTGTGTGTGTGTGTGTGTGTGTGTGTGTGTGTGTGTACCTTGTGGAAGTCGTCAAACTGCACGGACGCTACGGCTCCTCTGATGCGTGATGCTATGGCCTTGCAGGCGTCGCCCACAAAGTCAGGAACAGAGAAGAGAGCCGCTGCTTCTACTGCACTGCAACCGGGCTTCACGTCAAAGTGCCTATGTAGCGCACACACACACACACACACACACACACACACACACACACACACAGTCACATAGTTACACACACAGACACACAAACACACCACATATTAGGTATAGAGACACACACACACACACACACACACCACATAGTCAGGTATAGAGAATAGAGATGCTTTACGTCAAATAGCTAATATAGTGCACACACACACACACACACACACACACACACACACACACACACACACACACACACACACACAGGGCCTAAAAAGACAAAAGGAATTAGTAAACACACACACACCTGGCCATGCATGCATAGCAGGTGTGTGTGTATGGGTGTGTTTGTGTGTGCTTTGTGTTTGAAGAATTACATGATTCAATGAATACCATCTGGTTTACCCCATAAACCTGCTCAACAGGTTTACACACACACACACACACACACACACACACACACACACACACACACACACACACACACACACACACCAGTTGTAGACGAGCTGCAGCTTTCATACACACAGACACAGACACACAGACACACACACACACACACACACACACCAGTTGTAGGCGAGCTGCAGCTTTCACACACACACACACAGACACACACACACACACACACACACACACACACACACACACACACACAGACAGACAGACAGACAGACAGACAGACAGACAGACACACACACACACACACACACACCAGTTGTAGGCGAGCTGCAGCTGCAGGCGTGCGTGGTCGGCGGTCTCTATGGTGATGATGTCGGTGCAGAAGTCGGGTCCGAGCAGCAGGCAGATGGCTTTGATGACATTGGCCCGTTTGGGTTTGTCCCCAGAGAGAGACAGAACCGTAAACTGCTCATCTGGACCCAACATCACCAACTCTGGACCAAACACTACACTACAGGGGGAGAGAGGGGGGGGGGAAAGAGAAAGGGAGATAGAGGAAAATAGAGAGAGAGAGAGAGAGAGAGAGAGAGAGAGAGAGAGAGAGAGAGAGGGAAAAAGAGAGAGGGAGAGAGAGATATTTATTCCATCAGTTTGGACAATGGAAAAATTAACATCAAAACATTAAAAAAAAATTGGCACAACCCCCCCCCCCCACACACACACACACACACACTTACACTTACTGTACACAGTATATTGAAAGCCAAAACTACACACACCCTTTATCTCACTCAAAGCAGGCCAGCATTGTTGTGACTGTTGTAGACCTGTACGGCAGCGTTGTGTGTGTGTGTGTGTGTGTGTCGTACTGGGCCTTCTTCTCACGGTACTCTTAGACCTGTACGGCGTTCATTGTGTGTGTGTCGTACCGGGCCTTCTTCTCGCGGTACTCTTAGACCTGTACGGCGTTCATTGTGTGTGTGTGTGTGTGTGTGTGTGTCACCGGGCCTTCTTCTCGCGGTACTTTAGACCTGTACGGCGTTCATGTGTGTGTGTGTGTATGTGTGTGTGTGTGTGTGTGTGTGTGTGTGTGTGTGTGTGTGTGTGTGTGTGTGTGTGTGTGTGTGTGTGTGTGTCGTACCGGGCCTTCTTCTCGCGGTAGTCGTAGACCTGTACGGCGTTCATTGTGTGTGTGTGTGTGTGTGTGTGTGTGTGTGTGTGTGTGTGTGTGTGTGTGTGTCGTACCGGGCCTTCTTCTCGCGGTACTCTTAGACCTGTACGGCGTTCATTGTGTGTGTGTGTATGTGTGTGTGTGTGTGTGTGTGTGTGTGTGTGTGTCGTACCGGGCCTTCTTCTCGCGGTAGTCGTAGACCTGTACGGCGGCGTTGTGGGGGACGCGGTAGGAGATGACTCGTGTTCGGTCTCGGGGAGCGGAGGGGGCGGGGTCGTGGCGTTCGGAGCGTCCGGCCAGCGGGTCGCGTGATGATGTCAGCAGCGTCTCCACGTTGGGGGGGAGGGTCTTCTCCCAAAGCTCCTCGTCCTGCGTCAGCATGTACGTCC
>JAODXP020000530.1:0-19665 GCA_027497455.2 Sardinella longiceps | reverse complement strand
TTGTTGTTTTAATATGTACTGTAGGTACTCTTCCCAAACTGGGCTAACCTAGCCTGGTTTAAGCCATCCCCTTGGCACCCATGTGACTTCCTCTCTGTCTTGCACCCTGCGTGGAGTAGTAGGGGCACAAGCAGAAGTTTTGCAACAAAGAGTTGGAGTTAGTTTATGAGGCCAATTTAAGCATTTTACAGTCCAGCAGTAGGCTATTTTGTCTGGCAATACAATAAATAGTTGGCAGATACTTAATTACTTAAACAGATAATTAATGTGTTAGATTAGAATTGCTAAAAAATAACAATGAAGAATCAAAGTTAAAGCATGGAACATGAGTTTTTGTGGTAACTACTGTAGCATGTTTAATACGTCATCTTTGATTGCATTCAGTGATTTCATTATGGTATTGCTGCTTAATCCGTATCGTTAGATGATTTCTGTTTGGATTTTTAGTCATACAATTCTTAAACAAACAAATAATCTATCATCCATTATTAATTACCAAATCTAGTTAGTACGGTACCCTAACGATTAAGAGACTGGCTGGGCATCTGGGCTGTGGATGAAATTACTTGATTGGAAAGACACTTAAAGGAGAATGTCAGCTCGTATGGACTTATATTCTATTGGTACAGTAAATGTCATTGAGTACCTACCATCAGCTGTCAAAAAAATGAAACAAAGTTACCACAGTTGCAGCGTGTCTTCCAAGGCAGCTGATAAGCTAAGTGATGTGGGCATTTTCCTAACAACAAAATAAAAAGCACCTTGTTTCACTGAAGCCATGGTGGTGGAAATTGTGATAGGAGGTGGAGTGGTGGTGAGTGTCATACTGGCAGGACTTGAGCTGGCTGGAGTTGTGGTGCTAGGAATGGTAGTGGTACTTGTCTTCCTCCCTCTTTCATCAATAACCCTCATAGCACCCTTAGTCCACTTTGAGTCTGGATCTGAGCATATTAATCTTCCTGACACAGTTTCAAATCTGTAAGACATTTTTGTGAAAAAATATCATGGTTAGATTCTGATAGTTGACGTTCCCAAAGATGTAGTGACATACTTTAGAACATAGGTCCCAACCTTTTTTCCTCCGCGAGCTACTTTGACCAAAATCAGTATGGCCAAGGGCTACTGACCCCTGGAGACCCCTGCTTTAGAACTTTTTTTTGGAAACTGGAAATATTGAAAGGGAAACAGCGGCAGTATCAGACATGTTGCATACACCTGTAGCCTTCTCTAGGCGTAAGTCCAGAGACAACGTGATACCCAAGCCTTATGTGAGAGTGAGCAGAGACGTATCACATTTTAGTCTAGTAAGGTAGCAACCTTTGACCTCTTTGACCATCTGTGATGCTACCCCCATTCTGGAAGAGTAGTCAGACCCTGTGCCTAATGTGCCTAGTGAAGTGGGCACTGCCAGTGTGGCTACGTGCATACAGAAGCTGACTGACCTGCGTTTTAATGATTTGGAAGAGTTTTACTTTATTTCATTTTATGTAATAGTGTTTCATGGTTACCCCTTACTATACTTTATTGAGGTCTACGTTTCATTAACTCTTATAGTATATTGAGGTTTATAGTTTATTAATGCATTTATCTGTCTTTATTTTCCATCTATTAAAACTTGTTATTTTTTTAAAGTTATTGCATTTTATTAATCATTTGATGTAATTTTCATGTATTTCAAGTAGTAAACGTTAATTTAATCATTTAATGCCAAAGAAATCAATAGTATTCTCTGTAAGGTAGAAATGTCTAGTTACCCATTTGTTAGTTTGGAAAATCTGGAGACGCCCCTTGGAAGGCCATCTGTGCTGAAGCCTGGCAGAGTCCCCACGCAGTGTTTACTTAAAGTCACTGCTGGGTACTTTGAAGTCTTTGACTAATTATGCACATGACTGACCACGGGGGCACCACAAATGCGCTTTGAGGGCTCCTCATCACCTGAGACGACCTCGCGCCATCCCTACTCCTGTGTCAAGCCAGGACCTCGACTGGATGCTGAATGCTTGCAACGACGACTTGCTCTGAATTGCGATCTGCGTTAAGAAGAAGTCCTAGCCGTTTGTCTGTAACTTCGTATTCTTTCTAATTTGTAAGACTAAGTGCCGTGCTTCCTGTAATTTTGTGAAGTACTGAAAATACAAAAAAGAGGAAACATTGAATCCTAATTTGTTTCTCATCTGGTTCATTCAACCTCAAAAGGATTGGTAAGAAATCTTTTGAACTTTCAGCCTATGTCCTTAGATTATTATTATTTTGCTGCTCAAAATTAATCTTATTCTAGAGGCCTAGCTGTAAAGTTAGTACCTGTGTTTTATGACCATTAAAGCCACCACATGCAACATTTAGGTAAAATTTCGACGTTTCCTATTCATTACACCTTTATGTAAATTGCCTAGAACTCATTAGACTTCATAAATGACATGTTCCGGAGTAAAACGAGCCCCTTCACGAGATTGTCCGACCCTCCTAGAGGCAGATACCGCCTATGCAAGATCAGGGAGCGCGTCCCGGCTATCGTAAGTTTTGGTTAGCAAGCAAGCTAGGTCACGTGACTTAGCCAGAGTTTACCGTTTGAATTACAACACGATTTGTGACTTCTCAGCGCATTCAACTGTCGATACATTTTGTTAGCGGCGATCACCATTGACTGTGCAATTCTAAATGGAGGATTATTGGCAGAAACGCTTAATAACTGCTTTGTTTGGTAGTTAGCTTACTGGATGACGCCACCGGATCCTGCATAGGTTCTCTTTAAAACCAAATATACTATACGTAAGTCAAATACCTCAGCTCAAAACCTGTATATAGGGTAAAGTCTAACAAGGACACTGAAGACTGATCACCTTCAGATGTTCTGTCACCATTTAGACAATTAGGTACAGTACAACAGGTAGAGTAAGACGTGTAGCTGTATGAGGTATTAGGTCTCTCAGCCCCTAGTGGTAGGTTAGGGGTATTGTAGTTACAATTTGAGTGAAGCAAAGAGCTTGAGACTCATAATTAATACTAATTAATATGAATCAGTTCTTACTTGTCCCAATACACACGTTGTCCGAAAATTTGATCCAAATCCGTGCAGCACTTTTCGAGTTATGTTGCTCACAGACAGACACACACACACACACAGACAGACACACGCCGAGCAAAACATAACCTCCTTGGCAAAAATAAAGCCGGGATATTGCAGCTACCACCTGGGAGGGGGAATTCAACAGGCACAAGGTGCAGTTTGAATACGGTATCTCAACAAGTTGACAACAGGCACTTACACTATAAGGTGCACACAAGGTGCAGTTTGAATACGGTATCTCAACAAGTTGACAACAGGCATTTGTCTGGATGATCCTCTGGTGCAGTGACAATTCAGAACGGGCACGTAATCACAGATGTAATCACAATGAAGTACCTAATGACATTATCCATTAGGTACTTCATTGTGTGAGTTTTAACTGTACTAGTGATCATAAATTAACAGTGGGTTTGCATAGTCTTCCAGTTCTTGTAATGCAAATTGCTTGTTTGCAACAGTGTTTGTGTCATGTCGGATGTTATTGATGTTAGAGGGCCCAAACCACGTGCTCGTCCCACATCCACATGCCCATATACCGTCATTTTTCAAGCAAGTTCTTGACCAGTTTTTAAGATAAAATAGTCTATCAACAACCTCAACAATTCTCTATTTAAGCTAGAGTAATAGAGACACATGCGTCTGCGCACATGAGGTTTGTTTGTATAACCTCCCATTTACAATTCCGCTGAAATTAATGTTAGACAAAATGCTACAACCTAAATTAGTTGTAACATGTAAAATTGGTTCTTTCTTTCTTTCTTTCTTTCTTTCTTTCTTTCTTTCTTCAATTGCACGGTACTTCAAAAACAATGGTTCCAACTTCCGACAAATAGACATAATAGAGAATATTATTGATATTGCTAATAATTGCTCTTCTTATGGAAGATGCTCTTCTTATGGTCTTTATGGAGAATTCAACAAAATTCTCCTTGACCCCTTTCACATAGTGAACTTACTTTCTATGAGCTACCAAGTTCCTTATCTAGTCTGCCTATACCAGATGAACCAGAGAGTCATCATGTACATACGCACACTCTTAAAATTAGGCCTAAAGGATACTCAAAACACTTTTTAAGGTTTCTCATTTTACCACACTGGCGGAATACATATGGGAGGTTTCAAGAACCCCTCTAAAAGTACCTTACTTCTCTGAAGATCTTTGAAGGTTACTTGAGGCTCTTGTAAAGGTGGAACCCTTATGGGTTCTGCCAGCATAGCAAAATGAGGAGCCTTGCTTTGAATGTCCTTAAATTTTAAGAGTAGATGCAATAAATTCTAGATACTACTACAATTTTATCTAATTAACATTATACTATAACTCGTGACAAGTAGCCGTTTGTGACAAAGAAGTAGTACTGCATATAAGCCAGTGTTACCTATCAGAAATGTGTGAAATAATGCCCTACTAAAGCAGTTCCATTTTGTGGCCTTATTACCATTCAAACGGACATTATTTTATGACTATGCTGCATATTTAAAAATAGATCCCAGCTCAACAGGTCATTCTATAAAGGAACTAGAAAAGTGCTTAGAGAGTGCAGACCATTCTCCGCCAAGACAATATGGTCACAGATGGTGTCCTGGATCACTGATCACCACTAAAATCAAATCAGTTCTTACTCGTCCCAATACACACATTGTCCGAAAATTTCACCCAAATCCATGCAGTACTTTTCGAGTTATGTTGCTCACACACACACACACACACACACACACACACACACACACACACACACACACACACACACACACACACAAAGGAAACTTAGTATATCACAGTCACTAAGACAGTTTTGCAACAAACGCCACTTTTTGCAAGCTGTATACATGAAGTACTATATACTGTACATTATCATGAAAATGACACAAAGCTGACTATTATAAACAAAACTCACCTGCATATGCACAGATATTGGCCATACATGCAACGGAGCAGAGAGTAAACAAGTTCACTTCCATCCTGCCTTCAGGTGTGCAGCATACTCAAAGCAACACCTTAACCCAAACTGACTTTCTGCTCACTTTTTTCTACCTCTGTATCTTCCTGTGTGTCTCTCTTGAGTAAGGGGTCAGCACAAGTCTAGATTTTGCTTCCATTTTGAAAATTTCATGCACACATACAATTTTCACTCAGGGGGTTTAACATTAATTTTCAAAGGCTAATCAAGGTAAGCACTTAGGTCAACTATCTTTCATTTTGTATTGGCCACTGCCTATACCTGCACCACCCACAAGTCATTTCTCATTCTTCAGCTGTATGATATCACTTCCAGCCATTACTGCCACTTAAGCTCTCTAGTCCACCAGGGAGGAGACTGCATGTGCCAGCCTCATTTCAGTAAGGACCCAACTCCCACATTCAAGCCAGCCTTGCTTGGTGTCTTCACTTCCTGTTTTGCCAAAAGCAAAGGCAAACAATTCAAAGGACTTCCTTAAATGCAACTCTAATCCTATATAGTTACTGTAGGTCAGCATCTCTATCTCTATCAGTGTGAATATTCCATCAATTTCCTTCAGTGAAACTGCATGCATTGGACAGACTAACTGCCTTTGAACTATATTGGACATGTCCACAAGTCTCTTTGCAGAGCAGATGTCTTTTATAACTAGGCTACATTTAACCTGGTTCTCACGCAGATGGATGTTTCTCATCCATCTGGCATTTCGTCGGTTGCCTCACTGTTTTCTGCTGTGACGGGGCGGGGTTGTATTAAAAAAAATCTCTAACCAGATTGGAAAATTCAATGTGCCTGTCACGTACTACTTGCTACGTCATAGCTGTTAACATCCCGCCCCATGATTGTGATTGGATCTATGGCATAGAGGCAGGCTCGAGTATGGGCTAAACGAAGACTTCGGGCTCAACAAGCCGCGACCAGACCCTCGTGCGAGCTCACGAAGTTGAACGAAGATGCACGAAGCACGAAGGGTCTGTGAGAACCAGGCAAGGCTACATTAGGCTGCTTGTACCCCACAGAGCTGTTACCAAATTGTTTAGTGATGAGCCATTGGGTACGTGTGACATTCAACCTCTCTACAGTTCAGGTCTTAGCGCTGTCCTATTGCAGTTGGAAAGATTTTACCCCTAGGATCGCATCGCAATACATTTATTACTTATTTGTCTTCAGTTTTTCACTTACATCTCTAGAAAATAAGGGGTAAAACTTAGCCTGGCACGCCCTTCCAGTAACACCTTCTGTGTTGCTGTCGCTGGTCTGGCCAACTGCTGATCTGAAAGGATTTCTGAGTTCCCAAAAAACTCAGAAAGCATTTTATAACATTTTATAACATTGACCAGTAGCAAACCGAGGCATTAGAGGGAGGCGGGTCAACCATGCGCTTTGAGAAATTACAGCGCTATAGGCTCTTGGTCAGAGCAACGTCTCGCAGAGCTTTGAAAGTCGATGGCAATCAGGCTAGGTAAAACTCAAATTTGGCCTAGGACACTGTAAAGGGTGGAATCGGCCCTGCGTCCAGTCTATTAGCAGTGAGAGTTGTGGGGTGTACCCACAACTGCAATGCACAACTGCAGTGAACTCTCATTCTAAATTGTATGGCATTGATATGTAATTGGGTGCCCACCAGGGTTTGTGGGGATTTTTCATCCAGAAAATAATACACATTACCATTTCTATTGTAACAGCCCTCTTCTGAGACTGTTCAGCAGCGCCCCAAATTTAGGAATATAATACACAACAATGTCTTCAGTCATTCACTACATCAAATACTTGAACTTCATCCTTAGCCTATAATTAAGCCTCCTTCTCCCTCTTTATGTCACATTGTCAGTATCTATTACAAAGTACTTCCTTCTTGATACTTATCAAGAAGATACTGATAGCTTATTGAGCTGCTTCCTAACCCCTTGTGCCCCTTGATCCAGGCATTACAAATCAGCTTACTGACCACTAATGTCTAGCACTTGCATATTCAGAATTTAAGAGATAAAATGATAATGTTAAAATGATTTTATGTAATGATACAAATGGACTGATCAGCTGACTCGTTTGATGTCATTGTAAAACCCAGAGCAATTCTACACATTGACCTTTTCACTTTTGTGGCCCACAAAAGATACAGTTGCAAATAGTGAAACGGTAAACTGAGGGCCTGAAACTTTTGTTTTCATAAGCCCACATCTGTTAACGTTAGCTGCACACTTGCATATTATGCAAAGAACAGGAATATTGACTTCCTTTAAGATGGAATTAATTGGCCTCGCATTATTACTTAAAATGTATAAAAACTGTAAACGTGACTAAATAGCACATGCAACCTCTCCATTACCTTTTCCTTTATTAGAGTGTTATCACTGTATGACAAAGGGCTGCTTCTGTTAATAATTACCCTTGTGTGTAGGCTTACAGTAATAGTGTGGCATGACACTTTCTCTTCGTTAAACAATGAACCCGGAAATCCTTTTAAGGGAGAAAAAAATGGAATTTGAAAGGGGCAGGTGGTCCACTTGATAATAAGTTATTGCTGGGTTGCTCGCCAGTGGAGAAACACAATCCAGTTAGGAATTTATAATGTAGGGAGAGGAAGAAAACTATTTCTAAGAATTTGGTGTTAGGACATGGTTGATTTTTGTTTTTAATGTCATAAACAAACAAAAAACAAAAATCCTCAGTTATGAAGAGTTCTACATGGATGGCTTTTATTTTAGCCTACTGGTTTACCGGCTTCATCCAGAGTTTTTCAGCTGGTGAGTAACCCATAACACACATTCAGAAATGTCATCCACAGTTCTGTTTCTGAGGTATTTCTGAGGTTCTACTGTATGTTTATTCTCAGAAGATATTGCAGAAGTCAACTGCACTGCACTCAAGATATGTGACAGAGCAGGAAATGCCACAGCGGAAAGAAAGATACCACTGGACTCAGAGGCACCAAGTGAAGTAAGCTGACTGATGTTAATGCACTTTAGGTAGGATTGTTTGACTGAACATTGGCTGCCGTTGTGGAGGTAGGGAGATGCTCCAGCAACAACCGAAAATTCTCAGGACAAAAGCGTTTGTCAAAATGTCAATCTTGAGCTTTTATACAGCAAAGTCTTACAATGTGAACACAGTAACCTGCAATTGAGATATGACTTGAAATTTACTGCAAGGGCTTACAGTGTTTGTGTGTTTTCATTTGCTAGTGAGTAATCTTTCACTGATAGATAATTGGGCTTTTATAGAATGCTTTTTTTTTGTCTGGCACACACAGGCTTTCGGAGTGAAGGTTTTAAATTACAAAACACACTGGTTGATTTTAAAGTCATAAACAAAGCTTTGTCTAGGTTTTGGTAAATATCATAGAGCAAGGCTTGAACTCAAAGTTCTTGCAACTATAATTAGGCATTATAAAACAAATTTCAACACCTATTTTCATTTTTTTTTATGAACAGGTAACAATTTTTGATCTAAATAGAGCTCCTGTTTTCAGTCGAGATGTGTACAGCATTGCAATCATCAATGATGCCCCAGTGAACTCTTTGGTGGCACATCTCAAGGTATTTACCCCTATTATAAAGGAGTTAGTTACAATGTTTTGAATGTAGGATGTGAATGATTTTTCTGCAGACAAAAAATGCTCACATTTCATCATTCTCATCATATCATAGCCTAACATCATATGTTATGTTAAAACAGAAACCTGTTTTAAATATATTAACTTAAATGCACAAAGAAATGATTGAATATTTCTGAAAATAGATTTATAGTGATTTGGGAAGTAGGTTTTCATACAGCTGTGTTAAGCCTAGGCTACTTCTCATTCTAGGCCGGAGACCCTGATGTGGGAGATGCTGAATGGCTGAGGTATTCCCTGGTGGAGCCTAGCTCAGTGTTTAGTCTGGATCCCAATACTGGCATGGTGTGTGTTATATCAGTGGAAGGTATGAGTGGGGTTGAGGCCCTGGAGGTGATGGTAAAAGACGCCTCAGGACTCAATGACACAACACGATTGGAGGTGAGTGTAATGACCCTACATATGTGGCATGCAATCTAAGGTCAGGGGTGAAAAATATGAGAGGAGTGTGTAGCTCAGCTACTGTTTTGTACTTTTTGTAGGCCTATGTTGTATCAAATTTTCTTTAACCGTTGGCTCTTGGCTCTTCTATAACAATTTAATTAGAAAAAAAATTAAAATGATGATGCAGAGGGTGATATTTATTTGAATATATTTTTTTACTCACAGGTGACCATACATGATCTCCAACACCTACTAGACACCCACAAGACTGTAGTCCCAAAAGTTGTAATCATTCCTGTTGGGCTGGTGATCATAGGGATATACATTGTGTAAGTAGTTTCTCACTCAACTTTTACGTTTACCGGGGGTGGATAAACTCTCTTGCTTGTGGGCCATATGCTAGAAAATCTAAGCTGCCAATGTGGTTGTGGACAATATGGCTGGGCTGATTTTCACATGGGGTTGTCCTGATTTTTAAAAATAACATCTACGAACCTGTAAATGCAATTTACTCACCTGCAGCATTCATGCGGCTAAAAGCTGGTCTTTTATTTGTGTTGTTTATGATGCAAATATTTTATTAATTCTAAGCAATTGATTAAACTGTTGCTTTGGAATAAGAAGCTACGCTTGGATGTCCAAAAAAATGAAAGTAACTAAATAATTTACCAACAACCAGCAAAGCATTCAGCAGTAGAGCAAAAGGCCAAGAAGCCTCAGAGGGAGACCAGGGAGGGAGGGAGACCACTAACCTTCAGAGGGAGACCAGATTAAGTAAAGATTCAGTTAAGAAAAGGCATCCTTGGTATAACCTGTATTCCAGGATGGTTGCAGAGTACTGTATATGAGGAAATATAGTAATAATTGCGATATTCTATCAAAAATAGAAACTACCCTTCCTGGGAAAATGGCTTTACTGTAAAATTGGAATAGTGTACAGAATGATGTAGTGTCTAAAGACCTGTAAGTGGATTGGCAGGCATCACTATGTTTATCACAGAGGACACACAATATAGACCATACAAAAACATGCATGCAGTGGTAGTAATATATGTGCTAATTATATTAAAAGCTGCTTTGAAGTATAAGTCCGTAGTAAGTTTAAGCATATCCCTGCTGCACGAGCCTTCTAACAGCAATATATTTCGCATGAAATGAAGACATGAAGTTGGTTTAACCCCTCTTTTTATCTCCACAGACTGGTTCTAATCTGTTGTTGTCGGATACAGTGTCTGCGGGAAACTCAGCCACAGAACCGCACTGAAGTCTTGTACCAGATATTTTTCCTCAGAATAACAGTCGAGACTGAGGTTGAAAGATAATAAGATTTGTTTATTCACAATGCCAATACTGTTTTGCCAATTTGCTGGACGATTTATTGACTAAGAGATTATTGCAATAAACAACAATATTGACATTTCAAGACCATTTTCTACTACCATATTTTCCAGGCCATTGAACACAGCTGAATGCACCTGCACCCACTAATTTTGAAAAGAAAAAAGAATTTGTAGGTTATGCTGCAGTTGTCCACTTTATAACATGAGCTATTTACTTTGGAAATGAGAGCTCTCATTTCAGGTCTCTTGTCATGGGGAAGATGATCAAATGCTTCAGCTTTTTAGCCAGTTAAAAACATAAATTAGCTGCATCATGAAGCTGTGAAAAAAGTACTGTGGTATGTAGTATGGTAGGCTAATATAATGATAATGGAATAATGATGCAAACTAGAATACATTTCCGGAGAAAATGCAGAAGTGTGCTTGCTCGGATGTGCCGAGAGATGTGCATTTATCTGAGTGTTTGGTTATTGCTGAAAGACAACATTTCTTCAAAATCACCCCTGAGGTCTGACTTGAATAGCGTGCATTACATCATGGATTCCAAAATTGGGCCAGCTTTGCCCTTTGAAAAAAAGTCTCCACGTACAGTATAGGCTACTGTACTGGATATATGCCATCTCTGATTCTCTTGTTGTAGGCCTAAATGGGCTACACACACACACACACACACACAAACAAACAAAAACAAGAAAACTAAGGAGAATTTGTATTTGTATACCTGAAATGTTTATTCAAATACCATTGGCATGCAATCAATGTGTAATATCCATTGGCATGCAATCAATGTGCAATTTGAAAACAAACGGGTAAAATAAGTTAATTTACAGTCTAATCTCAAATCCTAGAATTATACTGTATGTATTGAATTACATTACATTCTTCCAATTTTGCACTTCTCTCAAGGCATTTATTATGCAACTGGATATGGAATGGTCACTTGGTCTTGCATTACTATTTTGTTTCACATTTTTCTACTGTGACTAATGTTTAATGACTAATCAGTAGTTTACAGGAAGTCCCACTGGTTACGCCCTTTACATGACACGTGGACATAAAAAATGCCAGTTACTGAGGTGTGATCTAGGTTAACTTAAACCAGAATAACTGTAGCTCAAACGCTGCACAGTTTATCTTTGCACTGCATGGAAAACAAGGAGCATGATAATCTCTCCCTTCCTTTCACTCGCGAGAGACTGGTTGGTGATATCTTAAGAAACCGTCTAGAAAGTTGCAGTGATTCATCAAAAGTGCAGGGCATGATGATCTCTTGAAGGTTGCTTGGATTTGCATTGATGTTGAAAGACAATCGCAAAATCCTGCAGGGTCTGCTTAGTGAGAGTTGTGTGTAGAGATTAGTTGGATGGGCTAATGTTAGAATCAGCATGCTCATTAATCCGATCGGTCGTAGTCAGATCCATAGAAAGTTGTTTGTAGGACTGTCATGTATTTCGATTAGTATAAGATGAGGAAAACCAGCGCTATAGCCCAGCCAAGAACATAAAAACCTCTGATGACGACAACAGCAACAACATACTGCTGTTAACAGCAAGTTTTCTTTATACACCTGTGGGAATAAAAACAGAATAAATTAATAAATCAGCTTCATAATGTGCTCCCATTGTGCAAATGTATTGTATTTATAGTATACATGTGTAAATTTCTTCTAAATTGTGTAAATATTAGGTAGCTTTAAAGGAAAATATTGGCATGTAGATAACGACACTTGTTTTTAGCATGAAGGCGAAGCAAAGCATAGACTGGATTTACGAGTCTACAGACTGCATTAGTGAATGGAATGAAAGAACTTGTAACAATAATAGGAGCAAGCAGAACAAAAATGAGAACGAGCACTTTACATTGAGTCAATGGATCATACAACACTCAAAATTGAAAGTAAGATTTCAAGTGTCATTGAATGTAAACTGATTGTTCACTTTTGCGTTTGTGTTCGGTCTATGTTGTTCCAAATTCTTTCGATATTGATGATTGCATCTGTTCTGGTCTTTGGTATTTTTTGCCGTCAATGGTGCCTTCCAGGCAGCACTGCCTTTAAGGCACTACTCTACTCAGTTTAGGGTTAGGATGAGGGTTTATGAATAGGGTAAGGGTAGTGCCTTTTTAGGCTGTGCTGCCTTGAAGATGCCATTGGGGGCAAAAAACACCATTGAGCATCTGTTCTAGTAGCAAAACTTACAATCCTATAACCACAAACACCGTGATTGCAAATACCACTGGCATGACTAGGTATATAATCTTTTCCTCTGTTTGCTTTGGAACACTCTCTACAGTCACCTGTGAGGGAGAAAAAAAAATAATCAACCACTTTTGGATATTTTCTTGAAAACTGTAATAGAAGAGTATTTAGTCCTGCTATCTCGTTGCTGTCAGTACAAAGAAAGGAGAAAACTTAATACATCATCCAAACGGTTAACAGACAGCCACCATAAACTGAATGAGCCACAGAATACACAAAGTAGGTATCATTAATCTGTAAAAATATAGGCTAATGCACAAATTTTGGTGTGCTATAGGTTGTGAAAGGCATTTGCTATCATTTAACTCCTGTATTGAAATATTCAAATAACATTTTGCATGATTAAAACATGATATCAAATATTGATCCATGTTAGATTGTTGATCCAACATCAGTTTAAAGGAGCATCGTCATGAATTTCTTCACATCTTCACTCGGCCCATCATGGAATGAGTTCCATCTTGATTATAAATGAACCTTCCCCTAATGGTCGAATAAAAAAATCCTAAGCCTTCTTCAGCGTTTTCAAGGCTTAGGCCGAAACGTCTGTCTTGTCTGTCATGCTAAATCCCCTAAAATAAATTAAGAAAATAAACTCGAGAGTGCGGCTTTTTACATACATTTGGAGTATGTCATACACAGTTTGTACACTTGCACACTCACTTCCAGCTTTCACACCCTTTCTATATCTGGTGCTTTTGCTGTGCCTGTTTACAAGGTGGGGAATTACAGGCCTACTCACCAACACTGATGTTGTGTCATAGAGTCCATGAGAGTCTTCCACCTTCACATGCAGCCATTCTAAACTCCATTCATCTGCAGCTGACAATACAAACAGCCGGCCGCTATAAGGCTCCATAGCAAAACTGGTGCTGGGCCTATCCAGGAGTACCACAGCCACCCATTGTCCTCTGTATCAGGGTCTCTGGCCTGGAAGGAGAAATGGGCTGTTTTTTCATACAGTATAGAATATGGGCAATTCAAGCTTTTCTACTCCTTTGAGCACTCAGATTGCTTTACAATGTATGCCTTATATTCACCCATTCACAAACCAGAGGCTGTTGGGTTCAGTATGAATTTGGGGTTCATTATCTGGCTCAAGGACTATACAGTAATACAGTAAGTCTAGTCTATCGTGTGCAACTAAAAACATTTTATCAGCATGCAACAATATCAGCAAATGATGCAGATCATACAATATGTGCCCAAGCAGTGATCAAATGCACAACATGACTGCATTATTAATCAAGTAGGGACAGTATACAAAAGAGCTTCAAAAATGTTTCAACTCCTTCACCAAAATCTTCACCATTCTCATGCCCTGATGCAGCTGTACCTGCTACAGTTGCACTTCTGCCTATATAATACTTTTTATTGCAAATTAAGTAGGACATTACAAACAAAAACAGACAACAAAAACAGTAACACATTTTCAGAGGACAAAACAGTAAACATACGTACACTTTGACAAAACCAATAGTAAAGGTGTGTGTGTGTGGGGGGGGGTGTAAGGGGAAAGGTGGGAATATGGAAGTGGTAATGTCGGGGAAGGGGTATTCAATGAGAAAATGACCATGTTTTGGTGTGTGTGTGTGTGTGTGTATATGAGAGTGGATGTGTGTGTGTGTGGTAGAGTTAGCATACATTTGGGTCTGGAAGATGAGAGCCGGAATCATGAAGGCACAAGTTGGTTGAGGGAATGGGAATCAAATTTTCAAGATATAGAGATATGAGGGAGAAATGGAAGATTGAGGAAAAGGAGAAAAGAAAAAGCTTGTACATCTGTATCTGGGCACCCATCTATGGCCCCGGAGCTGGCCCCGCCCCAAAACCACAACGCCCTATCATGGAGTTAGAGAGGAGCCCCCCGGACTGTGCAGCGCCCCTCAGCTCCAGAACACAACCCAACATGCCCCACTGTTTCCACTGCCTATATAATACTTAAGTCATGCAGGATATAGCAGTAGCTACTTGAGTACCAAGGGCAAGCCTGAGCCATACTGTACCTTGATATATACCACCGTAGAGTTAGGTGGTGCATCACTGGAGATTGTTGCTTTATAGTAAATGTTGAATGCAGGAGGATGATTTCTTACATGAATTTCCACCTGTACACAAACAAATAGGGAATCCATTACAACAGAAATGGGTGTAAAATTGTTATCAGTCACTAGGTTGGAATATCTCCCGACAGAGATGCAAGGCAAGGCCTTATTAGTTTTCATTTTCATTTGCCTGCATCTGTTACTCTAAGATCTTTGAATTAAGTGGTTCAGTAGGTACAAGTAGGTGTTAAGTTAGGCGTAAAATACACCAGATTGCTAGCCTGATTGGCATTGACTTTCAAAGCTCTGTGAGACTTTGGTCTGACCAAGAGCCTGTAACGCTGTAATTTCTCAGAGCGCATGGTTGACCCGCCTCCCTCTAATGCCTCGGTTTGCTACTGGTCGATGTTAGAAAATGCTGTGCCGAAGCAAAACCAATCACACCACTCTTTCCCCCGACGTATATGACGCGAAGGGAACTGCTTGCTAAGAGGACTGAGAGCCGTTGGAGATGCTCAAAGTTGATTTGTTCAACTTTGTTCAATATTTTTTTTATAGTTCAATATTTTTGTGGGACTCAGAAATCGCTGGTTCAGTTCCTGGTTCTATTTTTGCAAGGGGGAGGGGGGGAAAATCCCCCTTTATGCAGACTTAAAGAATCTTTTCTTATTGTGATGTAATGATTTATGCAGACTTAAATAATTTTTCTTATTGTGAAGTAATGCATTTATGCAGACAGGAAGTATTCCAGTTTGCTCCCATTGAAATGTATGATGATGCCTTATCTTGCTCAGTATTCCATGATCTTTGGTGTTACGTCACTGGGTGGGCGTGCCAGGCTACCAGACTGCAGGACAAGGCATAATAAACAATTTTTTTTTTTTTTTTACATAGCTGTGCATGCACTGTAATTGGAAGCATCCAAGCAATAGATAATCAAACACGGCATTGCGCTGCACTGTTATAAAGGTTGTTAGCATCTTCATCATTATGTTCATCATCAGTCCTAGCTTTTCAATTCCAGCTACTATCACAGTAATAACGTTCTTATTATGGTTGTTGTTGTTGTTATTATTATGATCTTTTCAACTCCACTTACAAACACTGTGGCTGTGTCGGAACGTCCATAAGGATCCGTTGCCTTCACCATTGCATTCACATTCCACTTCTCCCCTCAAGTGACAGTACATACAAGCGGCCACTGATGGGATCTATATCAAACAGAGACGTGTAGACCGCCATGGAGTACACCAGCTTCTGGCCCACATCAGAGTCAGTGGCCTGTGTGGAATGCATTGATTTAAAGGCTGTTTTTATATATAGAACTGCTTGAAGAGCATCAAATTTATTTAAATAATGAACTATGCATTTTAAAGAATTACATATTTCTGCACCAAACAATACATTGTTCATCAAGAGTGCATCGATTAGACAGTTCAGTATCTGTAACAAACTACTCTGTTACCTTGACTGTTATCACAGAAGTGTTATATGCCGCATTATCCCAGACATCAGCATAATAATGCATTTGCTCAAAGACAGGAGGTACATTTTTGGCATGAATTGGCACCTATTCAAAACAAAGAGGTGAACTTGAGCAACATACATCCCTAGACAATGTATAGCTAAACTGAATTTAAAAAATTGGTTACTCTACTGTATACTCTCAGTTCTGAGCTAGAAAGTGGCTAGGCTAGTCAAGCTACAAATATAGCAATTCAGGAGGGTCAGAAGCAAAGGTTTACCACACTCTAGAACTATTAAGAAAGGTTAATGCTTGCTTAATTGTGATAGATCAGTAGTTTCCACTTCAATACATATTTCCAGACTTGATATTAAAACCAATTGTAAATCATGTTAATTTTCATTATAACTATTGTCATTTACCAAATATTTCTTTATAAAGTCATGGGTTAAGGAATATCTGAACTTTGAACATTAGTTACAACTTCAGGATAATATTGTTTGTTCTCCAGGTACTTCCCATTACTTAATTTCAAAGACACCTTAAGGTCATTTACAAACTGTTTGACAATTATGCTATCTTTTTTTTTTTTTTTATTTATTTATTTCGTACCTCTGAAACATTTCCCATGATATCTTCATCAACCAGCACTGTGTTGTCAATCCGATTCTTCACCATTAGTTTGCGATTGTACTCCACCTCAATATCACATACATATATTTAAGTAAATCTTAATGCCAACACATGACCTAAGTATTTTCTTTTTGTTATAGGTCTACTGTACCTCTGTGGCAATACAGACAATTTTGTAGGACAAAATTCCCCCTGTCTTTGTAAGAAAAAAAAGTAATTAGAGGGATCTTTCATGTTGATGGTTATAAGTGACAAATGACAGCTCTTGATAGGCTATGGTCTGGTCTGATTTGAACAGTAGATTTTGAGTTATTTTATACAATGACGATGTTAAATGTTTGCATTTTTGGATGGCTTCTGGTAGCAATCTGTGCTCCAATCATTGTACAATATAAGGCTACAAAATGTTGCATTAGGCTATCGATATAAAGTCTTTGTGAAAATGAAATGACTGAACCTCAATCATCCTTTGTCATTGTGTTTACTGTATGTTTGTATCAGCATTATCATATATAATACTGTAAAACATACCACCAAACACAGTGTCCTTACTGTCAATGCTCACTGTGTTTATGTTTGTATTAGCTTCACCATAAGCATGTATAAAACCATCTCCATACTTCTCTCATTGCCCAAGAATCCAATGGTCTCTTTGTTCTCACTGTGGCATTTTTCATTTCACTGCCGGGGACAAACTCCAAGAACTGTGTACACTGCTGGCATAGAGCCACCATTAACAGCTTGATTTCAGATCCATTGGGAATGATCTCTATGTCACCTGTCATATAGACATTGCTGATTACTGTATGTACTAGCCATGACTCCTTTGGCTGTAAGCACAAGACGGTTAAGTGCAATAAGTATTTTAAATACCATCAATGTCACTATAATTTTAAATGTAGTTTACATTGAGAGCACTGTGAAAGACTGAAATGTTGTGGTAATACAGCAAGTTTCCACCAAAATACATAATATTATAATATGTATAATATGTCTTATTGTCCATTGCTTTATTTGTATTTAATTGCAAGTGTGCTATGCCTATTGGAGTCTTTATAATTTATACCTATTTTATAAGTCTATTAATTGTACAGTATGTGTTAATACAGTTGGCCTATAAATCTGATTCCAATTTCCTCTTAAAAATATAATTGCTTTACATTAGGGATGAAGCAATGTTACCAGTGTATTGTTCATCTATTTCTCCGAGCTCCATAGTTGAACCCGTCTGGCAGTCCATGGTATTTTCTGTGAAATTAGTGCCAAGTAAAGACTTCAAACAGTAATCTCAACCATATAAATAATACCCCTACCCTTTAAGCCACTTATAATGCAATCTTTAATGCGAAATATCGAAAAATAATGAAATATTATTTGCAAGCCAGTGATTATATTTGAAATATGTACAGCGAATGTATAGGACTGTGGATTATATCCACACCAAAAACAAACAAACAAACAAAAACACATGTACCAAAAAAATATACATGTACAATGCCACCTATTGCACGGGATGTGGACAACTCCAAAGACACAAAACTGCACTTTTTTCTCTCTCTCTATACTCACCTACAGGAAGACCCAGGATAAAAGTTGCGAGCCAGCAGGCTGATAAAAACACTATCCATACACGAGGGGAAGCCGTCATAATTATTGGAATAAAGCTCACACACAAACACACATAAATCCAGTCAAAACAATCCTTAGAGCGTATTTTTTGTCAACCTTTCAAAGACAGTTCCATACAGAATGCCTCTTTTTTTTTATTTGCACCACTTCTAGGAAGTCCCGCTTCAAAACGTGTTACATGCAGTACAGTATATTGACCCTCAGGAGTAGGAAGTACTGTATATGTGCTTGCTGTTACTGTAATAGCGTTGTCCAGGGAAGATTTATTGATTTATTGCTTTTCCCAGTGCCTTGGCAAGCTTAATTGTTAACAACAGTAGATAGCACGTCACACACTGTGATAGCACGTCATTATCAATGATAAAAGGTAAGAAAGGGTAGGTTAAAGGTACAGTACACTACATCAAATTGCAGCGTATTTTTGCAGACATTTTCTGAGAGCAGATACTGTTATCTCAGTGGGAATACTGTAATATTAACCAACACTGACTTTCTGTGTAGGCTACTGCAGGGGCCGACAACCCATGGTACACATGCCTCGGTTTCTCAGTGAACGCTGGCAATGATGCGCAGATCTTGTTTTTCTAAAGAAGAGAAAGTTTTCCCTGTCTCACCTGCTGTTGAACAGCCATTGGTTGTTGTTGGCCACATCTTCTGTGTGACCCTACTGGCTTGAATTTTTTTTTTCTGTGAGTCCTAGTGCAGAGGTTTTGCTAAAATTAGTTCTGCAGATTGTGCAGGAAACAAAAATGGCAGCATATCCCTCTTGGAGTGGAGGGTAGAAGTGTGTTGTGTGTTGTACGTTGCCTGTATCTGTCCAACATCCATCACCATTTTGAAACAAGAGCGATATCAATCAAACACAGTATTGTAAACTCTGTAACCCTTTGTTAACAATCATTTAACCTTCATGGTTTGACAAGTTCAATATGTTTGCACCGCACAGGGGTCTCAAACCTACCACCCCGTCAACAACAATCCCATGGCATGGGAGTTGAATGTTCTCACTGAGATGAAAAGCCCAGGCTTCTAACTCAGCGGTAGAAGCGCTCTTGAAGGCTAGGGTTGTAAGGATTTACATGTAGAGCTGCCAGCAAGTCCAGGTTAGATGACCTCTGTTAAGCTGGGCATACAGCTGCCCCTTTTTGACACGATTTTTCACTCATGCGAGAATTTCTTGGATCGTGACGATTTGCTTGTGTGTCTCATATCGTGTAGTATACACAGGGTAACGAGAAGGGATCAACCTCCCACGACCTTCTCGTCGTAGG
>JAODXP020000529.1:0-19529 GCA_027497455.2 Sardinella longiceps | reverse complement strand
GGATAGGATCCCCCCACCCCTCTCTCTTTCTTTATGCAACCTACTGTACAGTTCGGGGACACTTCATGACAAAAATTGAACTAAAATCTGAAATATCTATTTTTGCTTTAGTCCAGTGGTTCTCAAACTTTTTGAGCTCAAGGCACCCCATCAACATTTTTTGCATTCACAGCACCCCTAAGTTACTGTAAATTCTTGCTTATGATACAGCTTACTTGTGTCAGGACACCATATTAGGCTATACTCCCATCATCATTAACACTTTAACATTCAGGATCATATATATCATTGTTTTGAATATGTTTATTATTTACCTTTATATTTATCACTCATGTGGAAATAAGGTTACACGGGACTCATCATAAGAGAACAGGATTGGGTGAGAGCCGTCTGGCCTTTCCCCATTCAATTTCTCATGAGTCCTAGGCGCAATTAAGCGCACAGGCAGGCGCATGCTGAAGCTTCAGTGATCTTTCCACATTTCTTTGAAATACTCAAAATCACTGTTTGAAACACTTAAAAAAAAATCATTGCTGACGTGCTATTTGGCTATATTTTCTTAAATCTAGCCTCATTCATAGCACTGGTGATTTGCAAAGTCAAGCTAGCTAGCAAAAATGACGGTTCATTTGAAATCGTTTTGATCGGGGCTTTGACGTAGCCTGGGAATTCCCATCAGGGTGCTTGCGCAAGTCTTGAAAGTCTTAAAAAGTATGGAATTTTGGAATGCTGTTTTCCAGACCTTGAAAAGTCTTGGATTTCATGTGAAAGTCTTAATAAAGTACGGAAAAAAGTATGCTCAAAGACACAGAATATTTTGAAATAAGAAATAGTAATAAGGGTGTAAAAACTATGATTTAAAATAACGTAAGAAAGACCCCTCCCCTCTATTGTCCACAGTTTTAATTCACCCCCAGTTGAGAAGTGCGCACATGTCTGTCATAGATGATATATCAAACATTGTTGTGCATGAATGACACCAGGTAACCTTAAAATTGTCCCTACCACTACAGACCACCCTAGCCTACCCTTCACGTTATAAAAACCATGAACGCATTTACTGTAATATTGCGATGCGCTCGGCGCTCGCTGTGTGCTTATGGATTCCAAATTTATCAGTTCTTCTCTGTTTAATAACTTGGAGAGTTTTCCTCTCAGAAATATCATACATATATCATTTGAATGTCACAAGAACTACTTACTACTTCTGCTTACTAGTTGCTTTGATAAACCGCTTATCCTACAGATTAATTCATGAGTTTGAAATAGGCTAGCCTTTTGTGGAAACAGTTCTATATGCATGATGACGAGCCTGCATCATAAGTTGCATTCCAAAAACAGTGGAAGTCATAGGCATACCTATCTGTGGATCTACAATGAGGTAGCAATAACATCACTGTACCAAGCACAGCTGTTTTTGTAGTCTCCAATATTAGGCTGAAGTGGTAATTTCAGACATATCATGACTGATATGTTGATCAAGGAATAGCCTACCCTGTGCTAATTAGGCTACTGATTCAGAAACACAAGGTAGACTACTGTAGCCCATTTCCTTCAAGTGTTTAGACACATTTTCAATGAAATAATTAATAATGAATATCAGTGAATTTAAGAAATTGCAAAGACAGACTGCCCCCCATCATGTTTCTCATTATTATCCTAAAAGTGTCCAAAAGAATAAAAGACTATGTGCATCACATCAAACTGAAAATTCAGCAGTAAATGCCATTAAGATCTGAAATGAAATCAATTTTGGTTCAATTGTAAGAAATATTACAAGGTCTCACTGACTACCAACTACAATGATATCAGCCAGGGCTGCTATTGTCAGTGACCTCATGTAGCATTCAAATAATGTGCAATGCAGTAGGTAATCAACTTAATATGAGAGTTAAAATTCACCAGATTGCAGGAAATGGCAACTCATTTTTTCAAAAATTTCTTGGGGGGGGGGGGACCCCCAAACCCCCTACTACTTCTCTATACAAGTATGTATCACTGTTGTTGTGTCATGTGTTGTTCACAGTATACATTACCAACAATACTACTTTGAAGGTCATCATATGATGCTGAATTGAATTTTGTATGGGGGGGGGGGGTTAGTTGCGCCCCTTAGTCAAGGTCTGGGGGAAAAGATATCAGTTTTGAAAAAGTCTGGAAAAAGTCTGGAATTTCGATTTGGAAAAAGAGCAAGCACCCTGTCCCATGCTCCTTTGCGCGCTTATTTCATTTCACTCTGCAGAGGAGCATGGTGACCATGGCCATTTTTCTCGCTTACTTTCGGTATCCAATCGCAGAACAAAAGGGATTTGTACGGCCCTCGATTGCATTTTACGTCACGTGGTGGCTCTGGTATTGGCTCCGAAGTATGTACAGACGCTATGATAGACATTCGTAGCGCCCAATAAACGGCTATGGACAATTGTAAACGATGCTTCCGCTACGAGAAATGCAATAGGTAGGTCCCCAGACTAAATATCACTTGTGATTTTTGTTTGGCATTCGCCAGGCTAGCTTTGACGGATAATGTAGCCAAAATGTATGGCATTACGAGGCAAAGACTAGTGACCGGATATGAAAACATGAAGTAGGCTATGCCCTCAAAAGACAGAGTGGAAGTAATTTAGACATCTAAATGGGAACTTTTTAACAGATGACAGACAAATTCAACATCAAAATTTGAAATGTTTTGCGGCTCCCCTCTTGCGCTTCAGCAGAACGGTTTGACAATAAATAGGCTGTAGGCGAAAGCGATAGATAGTCTCGATGGATATTTTCATCCGCAATGACCTGCTTCACCCACTGTCTCTGGTGCAACATTTATCCTCATGGGTGTTTTAAGTCCTTAATGACGTGACAGACAACAAAAAAGGGGCGACAGTTTCACTCACAGCCTTTTACCTCAAGTTGTTTAATCTCCATAGCCTTTGTTACTGTTCCATTATTTGAAATTAACTAATAGCAAACTTGCGAAGAGATCTGGCAGGTAGCCTACCCAGATTGATTGAGCACACGTGAGGTAGGCAGGCTTGACATCATCTGTAGCTTAACACTCAGGTTCCACTCGCAACGCAAAATAATAAGTCCACAGAAGTTTAGTAATTTAAGGAGTTAGGATGAATGTAAGTGAAACAAATTGAAAAATGCATAGCGTCATTTGGACGGGGGCTTAAAAATTTACTACCTCGTCAGATGATGCTTCTTACTTTTTACTACTTTTTACTGGCCTTAATTTGACCTGATTTCATTTACTACCTTTTACAACTTTTTACAAACCCGCGGACACCCTGCACACACACAGAGAAAGAGAGAAACAGTGGACAAGAAGTGTCTTCAAGCCAGTATGTTTTATATTGAGTATTAATTAATCTCTTAATGTATTTTCACAGTGCTTGAAATGAGACTTTTTAGCCACCTAATTCTCACCCACCACAGAAAGCCATGCACCATGAAAGGTTTGATGTTTTGAAACTGTTCTGAGGCTGAAGAATAAATTAGAGGAAGGACTATTTTCCCTGGTCTCCCCATCTACAGACAGTATGTCTGTTGCCTCACAGGGATGTGGTCAGTGGGTGCCTTATGAAAGTAGGACTGCAGTTTGTTCCCACACACACACACACACACACACACAGACATGGAAATTCCCCTCTGTGGTGACTGTTGTTGTTATTGTTGAACAGGATGAGAGTGTTGTGACGTTAATGAGTTGAAGAATAGTGTGTCTAAGCATTCTCTGTAATACAGCTTGTTTAAAGGAAACAACGAATGGTAAACCACTTTTACATTGGCTTTGATGAATTAAGAGAGGTTGTGTATGGTAAAAGAGCCATCATGAACATGAGGCATGGTTCTGCCCTCTTTCATATGGAAATCTTACATTTACAGATAGCCACTAAAACATGGTTGAATTAGAATAAAGCCTACAAGTGATGTAAAATAGCAGAAAGCCATTACAGTTCAATTGAGGTGGCCAGTGTGGGTGGTATTTAGGCATTTATTGAACTCAATTTGAATACATCAAGAGTATTATCATATTACGTGTCCAGCACAGTCTCGGCCAGGCTCATTAGACCTAAGCAACAGGTCACAGCACTTTCAGGTCCACACAAAAAGGCCATGCAGATGAAGAATATTAAACAAACAACCGCCACTACGACCAGCGCAACTATGGCACTAACCGATAGCCCCTGATCATGTGTGTCTGTGCGGTCCTGAGGCTTACAGCGAGTGTCTGATGTGGAGTTGCATGGCTTCACCTGTTCCAACCCTGTTTGTGTGACACAATCAAAGCTGTAGGTAACAACAGGTGTCATTTTATTTTATTTTTATTTTGGTTATTTGACGAAAGAGACAACGCACATTAATTAACCCTTGGTAGGTCGACAGCGACATACAGTAAAACAACAGAACAATATTAGCAACAACAATGACAACATAAAATACAAGTGATGCGTGACCTGAGGGCTATTCATGGTTATTAAAGTGTAGCTCCAGAGTGATTTCAAGCATAGCCCTGTTGCAGAATACAAGACTTCTAACTGGACAAGAAAGTGAGTGGAATGAAAGAATTTGGATAAGCATAGACAGAACGCGAACTCAATGGCGGACAAGCACTTTACATTGAGTCTTTGGAACCTCAGATATTACACTGCAAAAAAATTACTTGTAATGGTTTCTTGATAAATGTGTTGAAAGTCGTTGCCTCAAATGAGTTGAGTAACTATAACTTATCTTTTAGATGTAAAGTGCTTTTAACTCAAAAAAGATAAGTTATAGTTACTTATTTGAGGCAACGACTTTCCACACATTTCTAAATCGTTTTCTACAGTGTACTTTCAGTTTCGAATAATCTGTGGCTACGGTGACTCAATGTAAAGTGCTACTTGCTATCTAGTGCATTAAGCAAATTCGTTCACAGGGCATAATGCTTGAAATCACTCCAGAGCAACACTTTAATGACATCTTGATATCCAATAAGGCTCTGATTCTAGTAAACTAAATCAAAATATTAGTGTCTGTCATTAGTAACACATGTGCTTGCCTTGCTGCTGTGCTTCATGGGGGGTCAGCTCTTTGTTCCCACAGCTCTATGTTCCCACAGCCCTATGTTCCCACATTTGTTAGGAATTTTTATTTTTGACAGAATTTTTGGAAATTGGGCCCTATGTTCCCACAGCCTCGCATGCTCTCACATTACAAAGATTTTTTTAAAAATTAGACCCTATTTTCCAACAGCAATATGTTCCGATAAGGGCATGTTTACAACAACACAGGTCATATTTATCCAGTTAGCCCTTCCGTTCACATTAGAATGGAGGATTCTGAAACTGATTCCAAAAATGATTGCTGTGGTCAATTTCAAAAATGATCGCTGAGGTGGATGAATATGAAATCGTTGTGGAATGTGGATGCAAAACTAAACCCCACTACCTGGAAGGCACCATTGAGGGCAAATAATACCAAAGATCGAATCTTGCTTGAACTTACATAGGGGGTCTACCAGACAGGGGTAGGAATGTGGGACTATAGTACCTGACTTTGAAGAAAGAAAAAAGAAAAAAAAACTCTTAAAAATGTGAGAATATAGGGCTGTGGAAACATAGAGCTGTGGGAACATAGGGCTGTGGGAACATAGAGTTGTGGGAACATAGAGCTGTGGGAACATAGAGCTGTGGGAACATAGACACGCTCCCCTTCATGGAACACTGGCTGCTTGTCAGATCCAAAGGAAATCTGTGGCTGCTAGACAATGCAAATCAGTTTCAGTGCATGTTTCTTTATGAGGTGTATTGCTTACCTGGACTACAGAGAGTGCAGGGTGTGCAGTTGAAAAGCCCATTAGATTCATTAGTGAAGGTGAATGCAGGACAAGGCCCACATGCAGTAGGAGTCTCTTCTGTACAGTTACTGACCACATACAACCCTGTGTGGGACAGGACAGCATGAGAGTTATGCAAACATAGAACCATGTGTAGGATATGATATTATGAAATATATACTGTATATAGTACATATGGAACCCGGTATTGGATATGACATTATGATATGAATTTATGATAATTTATTTACACATATACTGTAGAAACCTGCATAAGATTACATTATGATAATGTGCATGCATAGAATATTGGATTTAATTGGATAGGACACTATGAGGTACATGATTAACAGATACTGTAGAAGCCTATGTTAGATAGGACAGTGAGATACATAGAAGCCTGTGTGAGCGTCGTACCATTACTCCGGGGACCCGGGTTCGAGTCCGACCCGAGGTCATTTCCTGATCCCACCCCATCTCTCTCTCCGACTTGTTTCATGTCCGTCTCTACTGACCTATCTAATTAAAGTCAAAAAGCTCAAAAAAAAAAAAAAAACCCTCTGACTCACCAGCACCGCACTTTGTGCAACATGTATGTTGGTGTGTTAGATACTCATGTGGACCGCAGGTGGAGTCGCACACACACACAGCATTGGCTAGGAAGAGGAGGAGTGCTGAAGTGATGACGATGGATCCCATCATCCCAGAACTTTCAGTGCAGTCACTGGACACAGTGATCCAGCACTTCCCAACACTTGCACTTACTCTCCTGTTAGGAAATGGCACTCCCAGTAGGTATTTACTTGTGTTGTTTTGTAGCTTGATTGTTATCCCTCTTTGTGTAAGTAACTTTGGATAAAAGTGTGCGCTAAATGCAAAATGTAAATGTTATGAGTATAACAATGTTATGAGTCTAATAAAACGCTATGCATTATGGTGTTCTTAAAGCTTATATATATACTGAATTAAAGTAGTATCCATAGTAGTATCCATTATGCCTGTTTGCATAAGTACACTATATACTGAACTAAAATAGTGTCCATATTCATTCCAAGAGTGGTGGGTGTTCAAGGAACAATCAAACAGGAAATAAGGGAATCAAAAAAGCACTAACAAAAATAACAGTAAACAAGAAATAAAGGTATTAATTAATATCACTACTGACAGGCATTATTTTCCTTTTCAAAATTTCAGTATGAACTACCTACGCAATTTTACATAATACAGTGTTATTTTTTTAAATCATACAGTACTATTGTATACAATGTAAATCTGTTATTACTTGACTTCAACCAAGGGCATTCAAACACAAAAGTAGCCACGAGATTGACACTTACAGAGCTTTGAGATCGAGCGCAGGTTGTTTGTCCAACCTTAACTGAGAATCCGTTTTGAGATGAAATAGACTACTGCCACTATACCCCTAATAAATGTGTCAGTGTATTCGGAGTTCCCTGGCTGACAAGTGACATCTACAGTATGAGGGCAACAGAATGGGGAAGTAGGGAATGAGAGTGGCTCACCCCTGGCACCTGCCACTTGCAGGAAGGGAAAGAGAAAATACTTCTCTCTCTCTCTCTCTCTCTCTCTCTCTCAAATTCAAATTCAAGCTTTATTGGCATGACCATAGAGAATAGTGTTGCCAAAGGATATTACAGACACATAACCAACGAAAGAAACTTATGCTTGATAGTACAGGGTGTCCGCGGGTTTGTAAAAAGTTGTAAAAGGTAGTAAATGAAATCAGGTCAAATTAAGGCCAGTAAAAAGTAGTAAAAAGTAAGAAGCATCATCTGACGAGGTAGTAAATTTTTAAGCCCCCGTCCAAATGACGCTATGCATTTTTCAATTTGTTTCACTTACATTCATCCTAACTCCTTAAATTACTAAACTTCTGTGGACTTATTATTTTGCGTTGCGAGTGGAACCTGAGTGATAAGCTACAGATGATGTCAAGCCTGCCTACCTCACGTGCGCTCAATCAATCTGGGTAGGCTACCTGCCAGATCTCTTCGCAAGTTCGCTATTAGTTAATTTCAAATAATGGAACAGTAACAAAGGCTATGGAGATTAAACAACTTGAGGTAAAAGGCTGTGAGTGAAACTGTCGCCCCTTTTTTGTTGTCTGTCACGTCATTAAGGACTTAAAACACCCATGAGGATAAATGTTGCACCAGAGACAGTGGGTGAAGCAGGTCATTGCGGATGAAAATATCCATCGAGACTATCTATCGCTTTCGCTAAACCCCTACAGCCTATTTATTGTCAAACCGTTCTGCTGAAGCGCAAGAGGGGAGCCGCAAAACATTTCAAATTTTGATGTTGAATTTGTCTGTCATCTGTTAAAAAGTTCCCATTTAGATGTCTAAATTACTTCCACTCTGTCTTTTGAGGGCATAGCCTACTTCATGTTTTCATATCCGGTCACTAGTCTTTGCCTCGTAATGCCATACATTTTGGCTACATTATCCGTCAAAGCTAGCCTGGCGAATGCCAAACAAAAATCACAAGTGATATTTAGTCTGGGGACCTACCTATTGCATTTCTCGTAGCGGAAGCATCGTTTACAATTGTCCATAGCCGTTTATTGGGCGCTACGAATGTCTATCATAGCGTCTGTACATACTTCGGAGCCAATACCAGAGCCACCACGTGACGTAAAATGCAATCGAGGGCCGTACAAATCCCTTTTTGTTCTGCGATTGGATACCGAAAGTAAGCGAGAAAAATGGCCATGGTCACCATGCTCCTCTGCAGAGTGAAATGAAATAAGCGCGCAAAGGAGCATGGGAATTCCCAGGCTACGTCAAAGCCCCGATCAAAACGATTTCAAATGAACCGTCATTTTTGCTAGCTAGCTTGACTTTGCAAATCACCAGTGCTATGAATGAGGCTAGATTTAAGAAAATATAGCCAAATAGCACGTCAGCAATGATTTTTTTTTAAGTGTTTCAAACAGTGATTTTGAGTATTTCAAAGAAATGTGGAAAGATCACTGAAGCTTCAGCATGCGCCTGCCTGTGCGCTTAATTGCGCCTAGGACTCATGAGAAATTGAATGGGGAAAGGCCAGACGGCTCTCACCCAATCCTGTTCTCTTATGATGAGTCCCGTGTAACCTTATGTCCACATGAGTGATAAATATAAAGGTAAATAATAAACATATTCAAAACAATGATATATATGATCCTGAATGTTAAAGTGTTAATGATGATGGGAGTATAGCCTAATATGGTGTCCTGACACAAGTAAGCTGTATCATAAGCAAGAATTTACAGTAACTTAGGGGTGCTGTGAATGCAAAAAATGTTGATGGGGTGCCTTGAGCTCAAAAAGTTTGAGAACCACTGGACTAAAGCAAAAATAGATATTTCAGATTTTAGTTCAATTTTTGTCATGAAGTGTCCCCGAACTGTACAGTAGGTTGCATAAAGAAAGAGAGAGGGGTGGGGGATCCTATCCAGGCTCCTGTAATTTAGGGTATCTACTTCTACTGTATGTACTGTAACCAGAAAGAATCATCTTGGGTTTTCAAATTTTGGCGGCATAGCCTAATATTAACAAACTAGAAAAGCACTGAGAGAGCGCAGACCTCCGCCAAGGCAATGTGGACAAAGACACAATATAAATTCCAGATTGTGTTCTGGATCACTGATCGTACCAAAATTGTCGGAATATGTAGGATGCCACCCCTCCCCCCAAAGAAAAAGTGCGCTGCTAGATGTTGTGGAGGTAGTAAAAATATTGTAAAAGGTAGGAAAAAAGGTAGTAAATGGTAGTAAATTCAGCACCAGGATTCCTGTATATACCCTGTAGTAAGTAAACTTATGCTTGATAAGCTTATTAATCTTATCTAGGTTGGCTTTATATTTACAACTTATTTAAATGATAAAAAAATAAAAACAAAAAATGTATGCATTCTTATATCTTTTCTTATCTTTTTAATCTCTAAATAATAAATTAACTAGAGTAAGCTTAGCTGAAGTAACTAAGAAAGGTAAGCTTAAGTTTATATTTAATATTGAGCTATGCAAAAAGGAAACTTATAAATACATTTTTATCGTAGAAAGGAAACTCATATGAATTACAATATAAAAAGAAACTTAAGTTATATCTGAATTATACTATTTAGAGAAAGGAAACTTCAACAACAATAAATTATAATTAGTCTAACCTATAGACAACTTATGGCCTTAAACTTGCAGTATATGTAAACAAAAAAAAAATCAAGCACGAAGATGAGGAACACTTATGGTATAATTTATGTTCCAGCTATCCTGTCACTCTGGTTTTGTGGCAGGCCATTACGTAATCTGCAACTACGTTTGTGTAGTCTTTTTCCTCACCTACTAATAAAGCAATTTTGCTCTGGTGAGGTAGATTATCAAAAACAGGTATTTGTTTTTTAATTTCTACAAAAAAGGATTGTCTAATAGATGTATATTTGGAACAATGAAGTAGGAAGTGTTCCTCATTTTCAACTTAATTTTTGCAGAAACCACAGCTTCTCATATCCCGAGGCAGCCAGGTTTGTTTGTATCTGCCTTTTTTAATTTGTAAGTCGTGGTCGCTGACTCTATATTTTGACAAAAGGCTTTGTTTTTCTTTTTTTTTGTGATAAACAATTTTTATTGAGCAGAAATGATAAAGATCTGAGGGATCAAAAGAAAACTATATACAACAGGGAAAGTGAGCTCATAATATCAAAACAAAAACAAGCTGTGTAAAATTACAGACAATAAAGTCAAATGTAAACTAAAAAGTAAAAATCAAAATACAGACATTTTTTCAGAGATTTCCTCTATTACAATGGTCCAAGAGGTAATGGTGTGAGGTTTGGCTTTATTTGTTCTTGCTGTGGAGCGTTCTAATAGTGCAATATTCTTAAAGTCAGAAAGCCAGTTAGAGATCATGGGGAGTTGAGGTTCAAACCAGTGTTTCAGGATGGTTTTTTTGGCAGCTGTCAATCCAGCACACAGGGATCGACGCTGGACAATGTTTAGGTCTAAAGAAGAGTCATCATTCAGCAAACATAAACAAGGTGTTTTGGGGCATTCTGTGTGTGTAATGTCTGATATAGTCCGTGAAACAAAGTCCCAAAACCTTGATATTGTAGGACACTCCCAGAACATGTGAATGTATGTGCCCAACTGATCAGATGTGCAGTGTGTGCATAAGGGGCTCGGAATTCTTCCCATTTTGTGTAGTAGGTATGGTGTGGTGTATGCTCTGTGAACTAATTTAAAGAGAATTAGCTGATGTGCAGGGTTCTTGGACACTGTAGGGATGCCCTCCCATATCCATGTCCAGTCAGGGGTGGACCCATGTCTAGATAGCTCTCTGTCCCATATCAGACTAACAGAGGGTGGTTTGTAAGTATGAGCCAGTAAGTCCTTGTATATAGGTGAGATGGACCTATCTAGGTTTGGGAGTAGCCATTTCAACATTGGGTGAGGAGGGATGTTTTCCCCCCAAGGAACACCATAAGCTCGAAGTGCAGATCTCAATCTGAGATATAAGAAATAAGATGACCCTGGTAATGTGTAGTTTTGTTTTAAATCCTGGAATGTTCTGAGGCCATTCTCATTAAAGATGTCTTTCAGAAGAATGACACCCTTGTCTAACCATGATTTACACGTGAAAGGTTTGTTTCCAGTTAGGAGATTGTAATTGTCCCATATAGGAGATAATTTAGTGAGTCTTGGAGAGCTACCCATGTAATTTTCAATGTCGTGCCATATGTTCAGTAAGTTGAGAACAATACAGTTATACTTAGTTTTAGACTGACCCTTAGGGGTTCCAGTAAACAAAACGTGTTCTAGACGGTGAGGATGAATAGACTGTTCCTCCAGGCTTCGCCACATCACTTTAGAGTCAGTGTCCATCCACACTCTCAAGGATTTTAATTGGAACGCCCAAAAATATAGTTTAAAATTTGGGAGGGAAAGGCCCCTTTATCTTTAGGTTGCTGTAAAGCAGACAACTTGATTCTTGGGCGTTTATTGTTCCAGATAAATGAGGAAACAAGTCGCTTCAGCTCAGGGAAGAAAGTTTGTGGAGGAGAGAGTGGCAGCATAGAGAAAATGAAGTTTACTCTAGGAAGGATATTCATTTTAACAGTGGCAATTCGGCCTTGTATTGTTAAATGTAATGGAGCCCATCTCTGCAAGTCATGCTTAATGTTGTCAAAGATTTGTGTATAGTTCTGTTTTACAATGTGTTGAAGTGACATAGATATTTTTATGCCCAAATATGTGAATTCTGAGACAACAGGTATGTTAGGTGGAGTACATGTCCTTTTCCCAGCATCATTAAGGGGCATTAGGACTGATTTGGACCAGTTTATTTTGTATCCACTTATTTTACTGAAGTCGTCAAAGATCTGGAGACACCTTGGTAATGATTCTGACAGGTTTGACACATAAAGGGCAATATCATCTGCATACAGAGATATATGGTGATTTACACCTTTGATTGAGATTGGGGAGAGGATGGTATCCAGTCTGATGGTCTGGGCTAAGGGCTCAAGGAACAAAGCAAAAAGAAGTGGGGAGAGAGGACACCCCTGCCTGGTACCTCTTTGAAGCCTAAAGGGAGCAGAGCGTTGTTGCCCTGTAGAGACTGTTGCAGTAGATTGATTATATAGTATTTGTATCATGCGTATGAACTGACTACCAAATCCAAATTGTTCAAGAACTGACCATAAGTAAGTCCATTCGACACGGTCGAAGGCTTTTTCCGCATCAAGAGAGAAAACAGCACAGGATTCTTTGAGTGAGGATGAGACATCAATTATATTAAGTAGGCGCCTAATATTATCAGAGGCTAGTCTACCACACACAAATCCAGTTTGGTCGTAGTGAATAAGTTCATCTGTAACTGTCTCAAGACGTTTAGAGAGAACCTTTGCGTACAGCTTTGCATCAGTGGAAATAAGTGAGATGGGACGAAAGCTACTGCACGCATGTGGATCTTTTTCTTTCTTCAGAAGAAGTGATATTAAAGCTGTGTTTTGATCCCTGTGTAGGAAGCCATTTTCAATTGCATAATTGAATGAGTTTAAAATATGGGGGCCAATAATATCCCAGAGCTCAGGTTAAAGTTCGGGTGGAAGGCCATCTAGGCCCGGAGACTTGCCCTTCTGCATAGAATCCAATGCTGACTTTAACTCCTCTAAGGTTATCGGTGCATCTAAAGCTTGGATTTGTGATTGCTGTAACTTAGGGAGGTTTAGTTCTGCTAAAAATTGTTTGCATTTCATTTGGTCAGCAGTGGTTTCTGAGCTGTAGAGATTAATGTAGTAATCTTTAAAGACATTGTTTACATCTTTTGGTTTAGTAATCAGAATATTGTCTTTTTTGATAGCAGTTATAGTAGACATAGCCTCATCATGTTTAAGTCTCAAAGCAAGAAGTCTACTTGGCCGCTCACCATTGAAATAGTAGTTTGATTTTGTACGGTGAATAATGAACTCTGCCTTCTCTAGTTGTAATGCATGATATTCTGATTTTAATACATTTAGTGCTTTAGCATTCTGTTGGGTAAATGTCTGTTTTAATTCACTTTCTAAAGAGGCTATTTTCATCTCAAGATCTTCAGATGACTTAATTCTTGATTTATTTCTAAATGATGCATATGAAATACAGTTGCCTCTAATAAAACATTTAATTGTTTCCCATAGTATCTGTGGGTTGGTAGAGTGTTGATTCATTTCGATAAATAGGGGTAAATTGCTTTTAATCTGTAAAATAAAATGTTCACTTTGGAGTAGCGATGTATTAAAACGCCAACGTTTAGGGCAAGGAGGAGCAGAGCGAAGCGTCAAGTTGCAGAATACAGGAGAGTGGTCAGACAGTAGCATTGGTAATATATCAACCGTTTCAATGTCTTGAATGATCGTATCGGATAGAAGAAGGTAATCTATTCGGGAAAACGTCTTATGTCTTGACGAAAAGAACGTGTAGTTTCTTTGCTTGTCGTTCGCAAAGCGCCAGATATCAGTCAGGTTTAAGTCAGATATGAAAGTATTCAGGCTTCTGGAGCTGCGCTCCACTGCTGACGCATGAGATTTATCTAAAGAGGGGTCACAGACCGCATTCATGTCGGCCCCAATTATGAGTTTATAACTCGGAAAGTTTAATATCATTTCTGTTATTTTCGGAAGAAAAGCAGAGTCTAATTCGTTAGGAGCGTATAAAGAAACCAGAGCCAATTTGACATTGTTCCATGAGCCCAGCAAATAAGTCATACGACCGTCAGAATCTCCCCAGTCGTTTCTATATTGAATGAGAGTTTTCTGCGGATTAAAATCAGAACTCCACATACTTTAGAGACAGCGCTAGAAGCTGTTGCCACTTTATAATGCTTATTTTGAAACCGATGAATATCGCATGACTTCAGATGAGACTCTTGAATAAGGACTATATCAGCTTTCTTACGGTGCAGGTATTCTAGGCATTTTGTTCGTTTGATTGGAGAATTAAGGCCATTAACATTCCAGGAGATAATGTTACAGTTTGTCATTGATAATGAGTAAGTTGAGTGTAATGTGCATGAGAGATCTAAGGTTAAGGCTGTACAGCAAGATCTGCGTTAAATGCAGCAAATGTGTGTCAATGTCTGTGTTCAAACTTAAAACTGAGAGAATACAAATGAGCAACACTTTCCCTATAAACAACAGTAGTGAATAACAAACAAACAAAAGAACTAACAAACCGCAGGGGTTAACTGTGAATCCCCCTGGTTTGCAATCAAAAATAATGTTACTTAGATAACGTGACATCTCCATAGCGGCACATCTGGCCATTCGCTATCGTTAATATTTTCTAGTTACCAAAACAAGCATGAGGCTAGATCTATTAAAAAAAAAAAAAAAAAAACTTCAAAAACTGGTAGCCTCGAATAGGCCTAGCCTATTATGTATTATGTTATGCAGAAGTTTCATGTTATGCAGAAATTACAGTCAAAACAGAATATTATTGCCCATGAACTGTCCGCTGCGTTGCAAGGTTAGTGGTGCATGGGCTCATCCGCGGCTGGGCCGGTAAAGTCTATCAATCAGATAAGTAGTACACAAACATCACTCCCACACGGCAATATATTTTTAATTACAACATTTCCCCAGTCTCATTTTGTTACCAAAACTCAGCCCGAAGTTGGGTCGCGATGTCTAGGAGTCGGGAACAGAGGTGTGTGAAGCGGATGGGGCAGTCTCCATGGGGTTGCTTCTTTCGGGCAGCGGGGAGAAGTGGTCCTGTAGAAAGCGGGCAGCCTCTGTGGGGGAGTTGAGAAGAAGTTGACGACCATTGTAGGTTACTTTGAGTGTCGCTGGGTAGAGTAGAAAAGGTTGTAGCCCCAGGTTTTCCATCTTCTTCCTCGCCTCAGCCATCTCTTTTCTTCGTTTAGTCGTTTCCACACTGTAATCCGGGAAAAAGAGGATGTTCTCTTGGTGGTGTTTAACTGGGTAGGCCGCCCTAGCTCCTTTCAGGATAGCTTGTCGATCAACATAGTTGAGTAGCTTGAAGATGACGGTTCTTGGGCGATTGCTGTTCTGAACTCTGGCGTACACTCTGTGGGCTCTCTCAATAGCAATCTCTCGGTCTCTTAATGTCGGAATCCACTCGGGGAGGCGAGCCTTTAGAAAGGCTATCGCATCGTCACCTTCTTCTCCTTCCTTTAACCCAACTAAGCGGATGTTTGATCGTCTGCTTCTATCTTCTAATTCTGAGAGTTTGTCATTCAATTCCTCCACTTTCCTAGCCATGCTATTGACTTCACCTCTATCAGCTCGTGCTGCTGCCTGAATCATATCACAACGAGACTGCAGTTTAGCCACACAGCTATCCTGTTGACTGAGTTCCTTTTGGATTAAACCAATCGAGTCTTTAGTATTGTCCAGTTCAATTCGGATGGCATTAAGTTGTGGAAGTAGTAAATCGTCAATTGCACTTCTTACCGCAGTAGACACCGTTTTATCCATTTCTTCTTTTTGTTCAGCTAGTGCTAGTTTTACGCTAGCTAGGACAGCTGCATTTAGCTCTTCTTTTGAGATGGTGCTTGAGTCTTTGAATTTCTTCTTTTCTGGGGAGCTTTCATGGTCCCTTTCTCGCGCAAATCTCGCATGGAGTGACATTATGCACAACTAAAGTTATAAATTTGTTGAAATTGTTTTGGTAGAGAAGGATGATCGAAGATTTAACGAATGGTCAGCGGAGCTCCCTTTTAGGGTTGTATCGCCATCGACAGGTCACGTCGGCTTTGTTTTTTCTTGTCTTTAATGTTAACTAGGTATGGAGCTAAACAATAATTTCTGTTAACTGATTGATAGATTTCCAATTTGTTATTCTTTTTTACTTCTTCCTTCCAGAATTCAACATAATGCATCTGATTTGCAGCATCAATCTGTCTTAATATAGATTTTGGTAGGATATTTAGTTTGTTAATGTTATTTTTTATTGCAAGATTGAATAGAGGGTCACCAGGATGATTAAAAGACTTGTTAATGAAAGCTTTATGATGGAATATTTTGGTGTTGCTTTTTGCTAGATGTAGCCAAAATTTAGAGGCCCTTTTGTCAATGTCAAGGAGTAAAGGGAACCTCCCCAGCTCTGCTCGACTTGCGAGGTTTGAAGAGGTTCTATGAACACCCAAGACATTTTTACATATTTTCACTCTCTCTCTCTCTCACACACACACATACACACACACACACAGAAAGTGAGAGAGACAGGCATGCACGCACACAGACACACACACAGAAAGTGTGAGAGAGAGAGAGAGAGAGAGAGAGAGAGAGAGAGAGAGAGAGAGAGGCATGCACGCACACACACACACACACACACACACACACACACACACAGCAGGTGAGACATGCATGCATGCACACACAAACACACACACACACACACACACACACAGAGACAGCAAGTGAGAGACATGCATGCACACACAAACACACAGAAATAACACACACAAAGTGAGAGAGAGAGACAGGCATGAGAGAGAAAATGAAAGAGAGAGCGAGACAAGCATGCACACACACACACACAGGGTATAAAATTAACTTTTTGACCCACCTGCCAATGGCAGGTAAGGCCTGATCATTTACCGGCCAAAAAATATTTTTACCGGCCACTGAAAACATTTTTAGGATGCTTTTTAGAGCAACTTTACTTTTCTCTCAGGTGTCTCTGTAACAAAAGCCATAATACACCCAGGTTCAAAATGTATTTTATAGCAGATGGTCATTTAAACTCAACTATCACGGCGCCTACTGGCTCCACTCATTTCATTTCATATTAATGACGAAAGTCATATCTCAGTAGTCTGCCAGTGGCAGGTAGCTTGGTTTTTGTTACTAGCCAAACCAAATTTTTACCCGCATTTGGCCGGTGGCGGGTGCTAATTTTAAACCCTGCACACACACACACACACACACACACACACACACACACACACACACACACACACACACACACACACACATAGCCTATACACTCTTCCTGTCATACTCCATTGGCAGCTGGTGCTGTAGAGAGGTGGTGCTTTTGCCCATATTAATTCCTGTAGCCTGTGGGTCAGCCGGGCTAATGAAGAGGAGCCTGCAACTCCTGCCCCACTGACACAGCAGAGAGCTCTTCAAACAAGCACACGCCTTTTAATCTACAACTCATATAGACACACACACACACACACACACACACACACACACACGCACACGGCCGCGCACACACACAGAAATGCACCCACATCAGCTCTCTCTCTCTCTCTCCCCACACACACACACACACATACACATACAGGCACTGTATTTAGCAATACACACACACACACACAAATGCACACACATCAACTCACATACACATGCACTCTCATTAGCAATGCATACAGACACACACACACACACACACACACACACACACACACACACACACACAGGTATTATTAAATGGATTGCAGACTGAGCTATGTTTGTATGCACCGAGGCAGCTGGTGTTTAGAATGCATTATGGGAACATATGAAATATGAAAGCTTCTGCTAGCCTGACAGTAGCAGTCAGACAGACACACACAACAAAGAAGCCAACGTCAACCACACACACACACACACACACACACACACACACACACACACACACACACACACACACACACTCAGTACAATACACACAGAGCTATGACAGAAACCGCAGCAGTACTGATAATTGACAAGGAAGAGCTCTGTACAAGCAGATGTGTAGAATAGAATTCTCAGCTGTCAGAGAACTCCAGTGAATGAAGAATACATTCCGATTCTGTTCCAGGCATTCATGTACCCTCATGAGTCTGACCAGGAATGAATAGTATAGTGCTACTGGAGACACTAGTGGACTGCTTCATAACAATGCTGTTTCATTGGTTGTCTTCCACTGCACAGCCACACCCACCTCCACTGCTGGTCAATCCCAGCATGCATTCTGCTCTGATGACTCATACAAGTTAAACATTTTGGTGTCAATCCATGGGATTTGGATATTATGAATTATAGATGGATAAAACAGACTAGGAAAACATATTACTTAAACCACACACACACACACACACACACACACACCAGTCTTTTCTTTGAGTGTGTGTGTGTGTGTTTGTGTCTATATCTGGACAGCTCCAATAAACACAAGCAAACATCTCAATAAAACCAGTAATCTTAGTCTGGGCTACACCACACTACATGTTAGACTGCAGTGTAAGTGTAGATTCACTCGTGTGTGTGTGTGTGTGTGTGTGTGTGTGTGTGTGTGTGTGTGTGTGTGTGTGTGGACTGCATGAGAGAGGGAGAGAGAGAGAGTGTGTTTAATAAAACATGAATTGCTACAAAACTGTTCAAAGTATTACTTTGATCATCGCTGTGTTTAATTGATCTTACATTTTGGTCTTATAAACACCATCCAGTGTTGTAACTGCATTACTAAAGTATATTTCACTTAGACATTTAAAAATAAAATATATAAAATATTTTAGTAATGCTGTTAGAACACTAGATGGTGTTTGAACCATAAGATAAATACATAGATAGACAGGCGTGAACCCCATTTCTACTGTAGCAACATCGGCAGCATCAGTGTCTTCTTTTCTCATTTAAAAGAGCTGAATGGATGGTCTTACTCAAGTAGTATATCTCATTGGCTGCCCCAAAATGAAGGCGTTGACATGAGCTCTGAAGGATATTTATTCAGCCAACATAAAGTTTGGTGCTTATCATGATGATAATTACCTCTGCCAAGGAGGTTATCTTTTCGCCTGCATCCGTGTGTGTGTGTCTCTCTCTGTGTACAACATAACTCGAAAAGAACTGCATGGATTTGGATGAAATTTTCAGACAACGTGTGTATTGGGACGAGTAAGGACTGATTCGATTTTGATGGCGATCGGTGATCCAGAACACAACATGGAATTTATAGCGTCTGTGACCACATTGCCTTGCCGGAGATCTGTGCTCTCCGAGTGCTTTTCTAGTCTCAAAGTGTAACAACAGTAACTGGGCAGAGAAGCTATCGAGGGAGTGGGTAAATGTATTCAAAACAGAGACACTTGTATAGGAGGAGACCCAACTCTTAACAAGTCTTCCCATAGGAAGGCATTACAGCTGTGTATTATTCAAAGATGGATTCCCAGAGGACAACTACAATACAAGAGCACTGCACACATCTCTTACCGCAAAATAGACAAAAGAG
>JAODXP020000528.1:7500-10000 GCA_027497455.2 Sardinella longiceps | reverse complement strand
TTCTTTCTCTTTCTCCCTCTCTCTCTCTCTCTCTTCTTCTCTTCTCATTTACTCCCTCTCTCTTATCCATCTCTCTCTCTCTCTCTCTCTCTCTCTCTCTCTCTCTCCTTCTCTTCTCCCTTTCTCTCTCTCTCTCTTCTCATTTACTCTCCCTCTCTCTCTCTCTCTCTCTCTCTCTCTCTCTCTCTCTCTCCCTTTTTCTCTTCTCATTTACTCTCCCTCTCTCTTCTCCCTCTCTCTCTCTCTCTCTCTCTCTCTCTCTCTCTCTCTCTCTCTCTCTCTCCCTTTCTCTCTTTTCTCTCTCTCTCTTTTTAGACTTCTAGACACACACACACACACATGCACACACACACACACACACACACACACACACACACACACACACACACACACACACACACACAAGCACACGCACACAACATGTCCTGTGTGTGTATGAGTGTATGAGAAGCAGGCCTGGGCAGATATGATCCACTCTGCGTGTATATCACACACACACACACACACACACACACACACACACACACACACACACACTCACACACACACACACACACACACACACACACACACACACACACACTCACACTCACACACACACACACACACACACACACACACACACACACACACACACACACACACACACACACACACACACACACACACACACACACACACACACACACAGGGGAAGTTGTACATGAAGCAGACCTGGGCAGATATGATCCACTCTGCGCATGTCTATCACACACACACACACACACACACACACACACACACACACACACACACACACACACACACACACACACACTCACACACACTCACAGGGGAAGCACTTGTACATGAAGCAGACCTGGGCAGATATGATCCACTCTGCGCATCTCGTATATCACACACACACACACACACACACACACACACACACACACACACACACACACACACACACACACACACACACACACACTCACAGGAGAAGTTGTACTTGTACATGAAGCAGGCCTGGGCAGATATGATCCACTCTGCGCATCTCTTTCACACACACACACACACACACCACACACACACACACACACACACACACACACACACACACACACTCACACTCACACACACTCACAGGAGAAGTTGTACTTGTACATGAAGCAGGCATGGGCAGATATGATCCACTCTGCGCATCTCTCACACACACAAACACACACCACACACACACACACCCACACACACACACACACACACACACACACACACACACACACTCACACACACACTCACAGGGGAAGTTGTACATGAAGCAGGCCTGGGCAGATATGATCCACTCTGCGCGTGTCTCACAGAAGATGGCGATGTTGCTACGAGGCCGTTGCCCTAGCGACGCTAACCCCGCCCCAAAGTGGCGTGCAGCACGCTGGATCTCCTCGTAGGTGCGCCAGTGGTACTGTCCCAGAATCACCTACACACACACACACACACACACACACACACACACACACACACACACACACATACACACACACACACACAGACTGTAAACAAATGCAAGTCCAAAATACATGTACAATAAACTGCTTATGATAGAGGATAGCACCCAACTTGACCAGAGCTCTCTCCAACTACACACACACACACACACACACACACACACACACACACACACACACACACATACAAATTCACCTATGGCTTCTGCAGAGTTAATTTATGATGAAAAACTACTGGACAAATATATGAGAACATACTTGTGTGAATGTGAGGCTAACCCCCCCCCCCCCCAAAAAAACACACACACACACACACACACACACACACACACACACACACCCCATGATGACTCCCTCCAGAGAGTCGTGGGAGTTGTTCTGTGTGAGTGAGTGTGAGACAGAGGCATGTAAAAGCGCTCTGAGTATTTACTGTGAGCTCTTATCGCCCTCTAGTGGCTGATCAGCGACAGTGACACAAGAACCCCAGCAGCCCTGCATGCAGGGCCGGTTCTAACCTTTTTGGTGCCCTAGGCCAGATCTGAGTTTCACCCCCATCCCACCCCCCTTTTCTAAAAAATATAACAGAAAAACTGAAGAAAAAAAGTAAAGAAATGTATTGTGATGCCCCTCTGATATTTGGTGCCCTAGGCGACCGCCTCGTTCGTCTATGCCTAGAACCGGCCCTGCCTGCATGTACAGTATATCTATGCTGCAGCATTCTACCAGCCAGCTACCTGTGAGGATGCATCTCTCTCTCTCATACACACACACACACTCATACACATATCTCTCTCTCTCTCTCTCTCTCTCTCTCTCTCTCTCTCTCACACACACTCTCTCTCATACACACACACACACACACACACACACACACACACACACACACACACTCATACACATATACTCTCTCTCTCTCTCTCTCTCTCTCACACACACACACACACACACACACACACACACACACACACACACACACACAGACAGCACCTTCTTGAAGACTGTTGTTCGTCCTC
>JAODXP020000527.1:0-19751 GCA_027497455.2 Sardinella longiceps | reverse complement strand
CAAAACTATGTGAAAGTTCTTCCTATCACCAGCTGTTATCCGTTGGCAATTTTGGTCAGAAAAGTTCCATATTTCGTCGTGCATTCAAAAATGCTCATGATAGCCTATGCTGCATTCAAAACATTGTGACAAATCTAGCCAAGAGCTGGATTCTTATTTCACAATCTGGGACGTCATTAAGCTCATGGATAAAAGTACAGTCGAAAAAAAATATTTAACAGCATAAACAAAAGCTACATTAGAGGCTCTAATAACTGACAGTCAATTCCTTCACGAAACCTCTAAACATCGCAACCATGTCTACACGGTTGATGTGGTGCAAGTTCGCACCTTAATGCACACTGATCCTTTCGCTCTCATGCTGCGGAAGGCCAAAATGCTGTATTTCCTTAATAACTTTGGAGAAATATAAGTCATTTTATGTGCGTTTTTTTTTACATTAATTTGCGTGGGGAAGATGGGCGCAAACCCATGTATCTAGACTATGGCTCTGAAAGTGGGCAAATTTTTTTCGCAAATAATCGATTAACTGTTTGTTAACTTTCTGAATAATCGAACATGAAAATTTCTGAAAAGTCCCAACCCTAATATTAGTATAAGATACTTATTCATCCTGTATTTCAATAAACTCTATTATTCAAGGAAATGTACAGGCTATTATATTTATCAGCTTATTCATATATTGTTGGTTTACAGAAAGTTTTAAATAGTTTGATCTTTTCATGACAGCCAGTTAAAGGCCTGGATCTAATATAATGGATAATTACACTACTCACCTCAACATGCTTTTTACAGTCATTCAAGCCACCATGGGCAATACTGAATTCACTGTTACCAACAGTGCATCTGTCGAAATTGTCATTATTTTTTAACTCTTATCAGGCAAGGGTATTGTTTTGTATAATCAGAGGTAAAATGGGTCTTATACAGTATTTTCTTCTTCTTTTTTTTTGACACTCTTTCTCTGCCATACCGATCCTGTTGACATTACCGTAAGCTACTGACTGAACTGAAGATTGCTTCGACTCATCGAACTGAGTTAAAAGACCGCCCATACTGAAAGCTGATTGGTTTACTCAGCAAAGTAAGCCAATCAGGATGCTGTATTTCTTGCATGCACCCTCCATGCTCTACAGGAGCAGGCACGCACACACACACACACACACACACACATTTCCCTCAGGCACCGCTTCTCTCTCTGTCCCTCTCGCTCACTCTCACATGCGCGCATATTAAGATGCGCGATGTACACGTAAATGTTTCACGTGCATGCCCTGGTTTCCTAGCTCTAGATTCCGGGAGATATTATTCTATTTGCGGGCATCAGGGAGGCATTATCAATATCACAATGTCTGCACAAACTAGGCAATATAACATAGCATACCATCATTAGATCCTCTCGCGTCAGAGCGAACCCAGACTGTTGGGTAACATTAAATACTATCGGTCACAACCAATCACGGTTAACAATCAATTAAGACATTGACTTATGTTTACAACCTATACATTGCAAATGCGCAACCATACAGTACCCCTTTATCATCAGAGAACATAATAGCATGCCAATAAGGCAATAACACAAAAAGAAAAGATAATCAAAAACACCCTGCATCAATAAGCGCTTCCCAGCGGGAGCGCGCTTGCAGCTCCATAAAAAAGTTCCACCTTGGATGTAGTTGAGCCAGCATAATTTATCCTGGCACCACACTCTTTGCAAAGGGTTGTTCGCCCTGTGTCAGAAGTCTTTATATTCAAATGCAACAACAAATGGAACAGGTGAATTTGCCGTCGCCATGGTCATTGTTGATTTCTGACTGCACACATGCGTTGCCTTGGTGGATAGCGTGTAATCTAGGAGAGAAATATTCTGCCAGCGCAAGGCGTTTCCCATAAAGCAAGGGAACACATTGGAAAAACAAAATGAGGAAATATATATTTTTTTTTCAGCGAAATGATCATTGTTCACGAGTCACAAGGCTCAAGTCCGAGTCAAGTCTCGAGTCATTGAGGGCAAGTCTAAGTCCAAGTCTCAAGTCTTTGTTTGTACGACTTAAGTGTGACTCGAGTCCAAGTCTGGGACTCGAGTGACCATCACTGTTTGAAAGACAACAGGTTGTGCTCATCAACAATCTCCCGTTGTATCCATTCATCGGGGCAAGACTAAATTAGACATCCAATCTCACATTTACGCTGGTTTATCAGGCTAGTAACATCTTCCGGCAAGGAACTTCCGGCTATGGCGCACTGCTAGGCAAACGTGTGGCGGAGAGCTCCCACATAGATTAAATATAATATAGTAGTTGTCGACCAACCTCTTTAATTTAAGCAACAGTCAGATTGCTAATTGATCCTGGCAGTTAACAAACTACGAAAATGTCAACGAAGCATAAAGTTAAACCTCCTAAAAATGTTAAACCAGATGAGTCTTCTTCACAAGGAAGGTCAGGTGAGGAAGCTGCTAGCTCTGATCAAGTCCTGGATGCTATTCATTCACTGAAGGAGAATTTCACGTCAAGGTTTGACGGACTAATGAGTGCTATCAAGGGAGTGCAGGGTGAACTTAAAGCACTGACTGGACGAATGACCCAAGCAGAAGACAGAATTAGCTCCAATGAAGACGATGTAACATCTCTGAAATCACAGACGGCTAGCATGAAAACGGGGACGGCTATGGAAGAGCTAGTGCTAAAAGTGGATGATTTGGAAAATCGTGCACGCCGCTCAAATCTTCGACTGGTGGGTCTGCCTGAGTCAACAGAGGGTGGTGATATGTGTGCTTATTTGGAGAAAATGATCCCTGAAGTGCTTGGGGAACAAAACTTTCCTGGGCCTGTTGCTGGGCACATAGAGTCGGCAGACGTAACAGCGAAGTGAACTCGCAAGCCACTGTACGACCTAGCAGTGATGAAGTTCCTAAACTACGCCGATAAAGTCCGTGTCATGAAAGCGGCCAGAGTCAAGGGGAAACTTCTGATCGACGACAAGAAGATAATGTTTTCCCCCGATGTTTCTGCAAATCTGCTTAAGTGGAGAAAAGCCTTTGACATGGCGAAGAAAGAACTGTCCTCTCTCTCTATGCACGGCATGCGTTACGGAATAATCCATCCTGCTACTCTTCTGGTGACGGTCAAGGGAAAAAGGTACACCTTTGACACAGCGACGGGAGCGGAGGTGTTTGTGCGAAAACTAAAATCTGAAGCCTGTGAGTCAGTTGAGGACACTGAATAGCTTTATATACGTGAACGCATTACAGGTAATATTTTTCTGGACTGCTTCGAGTATGCAGTTGCATTTTGGCGATATATCAGTGTAGTGTACTGTTAAATGCCGTCTAACTCTTTGAGGCAAAGTAGGTCTGATAACAACACTATTATGTTCCGAGTTTGATATTCTGTATGGGGCTCTGCCATGATTGCTAGGCAGACTGTTCCTCTTCATGTGGGCCTGGTGGACCAGTTTAGCCCTATAGTCAGGCTCTGTTCAGTAGCCTATTGGAGGTGTAGATCAGGGTTGGGGTGTGTGTATTTCATTTGGGGAAGTACACATTATGTAGCCTAGAACTCTAGACGTACCACTAGCAGTAGCAAATTTGAATTTGCACAGCGGATACGTCTAGAGACCCCTGATAGAAACCCGTTGTAATCCTTCCTCTGGCGGTGGTATGCGTGGTATATGTGTACAGGAAATCGTAAGGCGGGATTTGTACGATGACGACAGTCCTGCTCAAACCAGAGCCGTATGTAGAGATTCGTCTTTGCCTTTAGTTTTGGACGAATTGCACTTGCACCTGCACATTATGTTGTGTTTAATGTTTTGAGGCACACATGTATGTTTATCTTATTTTTTATGCACTTTATCAAGTTTCCATTTTCTTTAATAGTCATTACTCAACTCCAACTCGTAGCCTATATGCAATGGTATAACAGTAGCCTATGTTATCTGAACTTCAGTTCACCTCTTGGAATGTAAGAGGTCTAAACAAACTTGTCAAGCTTAAGCAGGTAATGAGTAGGATTAAACAATTGAAAGCTAAGATAATATTTCTTCAGGAGACACATCTTACTCCTGATGTAGTGAAGGTGAGGAATAGATGGCCTGGCAGGGTTAACCTGGTTCTCATGTGAGGCACACATGTGTGGCACACATGTATGTTTATCTTATTTTTTATGCACTTTATCAAGTTTCCATTTTCTTTAATAGTCATTACTCAACTCCAACTCATAGCCTATATGCAATGGTATTACTATAGCCTATGTTATCTGAACTTCATTCAGTTCCTGATGTAGTGAAGGTGAGGAATAGATGGCCTGGCAGGGTTAACCTGGTTCTCACGCAGATGGATGTTTCTCATCCATCTGGCATTTCGTCGGTTGCCTCGCTGTTTTCTGCTGTGACGGGGCGGGGGTTGTATTAAAAAAAAAAATCTCGAACCTGATTGGAAAATTCAATGTGCCTGTCACGTACTACTTGCTACGTCATACCTGTTAACATCCCGCCCCACGATTGTGATTGGATCTATGGCATAGAGACGGGCTCGAGTATGGGCTAAACGAAGACTTCGGGCTCAACAAGCCGCGACCAGACCCTCGTGCGAGCTCACGAAGTTGAACGAAGATGCACGAAGCACGAAGGGTCTGTGAGAACCAGGCTATGGCAGGGTATTCTCAGCTTCATTTAGTTCCCATGCACGTGGGGTGATCACTTTAATACATAACTCATTACCATTTCATGATGATGAGGAAGATCGATTTGGGAGATACCTTGTTATCCAATGTGAAATTCTCTCAGTTAGGTTAAATCTTGTCAATTTATATGGACCCAATACTGACAACCCCTCTTTTTCAGAAATTTACTTCTGTCACAGCCACAGCCTCTGAATAACACCACAGGGTGGCATCTTCAATCATTTTGGCTTAAAGATCCAGATTTTATGGAGTTTGTTGGGGCACAAATTCACTGTGATTTGAAATTAAAACTACCCAAACATCAGCTGCCATACGATGGGAAGCGTTTAAAGCTTTCTTGAGAGGCCAAATGATAAGTTACACAAGCTATAAACACAAATCCTGGAGGTTGGAGATGGAGCAATTGGAAAAAAGGATAAAAGATATTGAAACAGACCATTTCATGAATCCCTCTCAACAGTCATTTAAAGAACTAAACAAGCTCCGAGCTAAATACAATGTTCTGTCTGTGAATAAGGCAACTAAAAGTCTAAAACAGTCATATTACGAACAAGGGGAAAAGGTTAGTAGGCTTTTAGCCTGGCGAATTAAACAATCTGAAACAGAAAGAACAATTAATGCAATTCAGTTGGATGACGGTGTGGAGACTAGTGACCCAAAGGAAATTAATAATGCCTTTTTAGTGTAACCGGGTACCACGCCCACCAATAGTGCGTGGATCTCCGGTAACGCTGGTCCCAAATTACTTCCTGGTTAATTGTATCTTGCTGGGATTATAAAAAGCACCTTCTCCATGCCTCCGTGTAGCCGACTCTTAGATTAACCTTTCCCCTTAGATCACGGGTAACTGGCAGGTAAGCGAGACCTTTTGAGGTCGCCAGGTATAATTTGTTAAGAGTGAACTTAACTATTTCTATCTGTTGTTAGGTTTCTGTGGCAGCTGGCGAACTCCCTGCAAACATTAAACTGTCTACTAGTCTTGCCTAGGCTTACCCTGTGGTTTCTGAATCAGGTGTGTTTACTTTCTGCTTTTCTTTTACGATCCAGTTGTTTGTCATATTGTTAACTTGCCTCTGGGGTTTTGTTAACATGAGAGCTCAACCGTGATGGTCGATTTTGCAGTGATTAATTAACCTCGCTAGTATTGAGGCAAGGTAACATTATTATGTTTGACGCACCAGGTATGCTATTTACTATTTAGACTTCCGTGGGTAACTATCATTTTGTTTGCTTGTAGGGAGAACTCCTTCATACAGCTGCTGTTTTGCCCTATCTTTCTTTTCGTTTGTTTATGTTTGTTTCTTTGTTTGTTTTAGCTTACTTTGGGGTTTGCGCTTGCCTTTGTCAGGCTCACGCATATGCATGGTTGCTTGGGTTTTGAGTAGTCTGTGATCTCTGCTGGCGCGCAGACTACTGTGCAGCTTGGTGTTTCTGTCTTATTGTTTTATTTGTCTGTTCAACAAGCTGTGTGTTCTTTTGTGTAGCAAGCCAACTGCTAACCTCTACACCTAGCTTAGCATAACCATACATATGTTTTCTATCCCTCTGCAGGCGACTCGTCAGGTCCACTGGAGGCACTGGGCCCTCTCTGTTTTCCCTATAGGCCCCTTGTTGTTCACTGCATGTTTAGTGAACCTTTGTAGTGTGCACCATTAAGTGAGTGTTTGCACCCTCTTTTGCAGTGTGTGTGGATATTATCTATACTGATGTGTGTGTGTGTGCGTGTGTGAGTATTTTTCACCACAGGTGAAGGGTGTCTTCAGGTGTGCTTTGTCCTCCAGTGGTTCCCCCCTGACTACATCCCCTGCTGGTAGGCCAATTAGGCCATTTGCACAACACAATACACAATTTTACTTATTTAATAAGTGTTATATCTCTGTGGATTCTAAAACTATTTATTGGAATTTCAAATAAATATAATTTTACTAACATAATAATTCTTTCAGCCAATCTTTATAAATAAAAGTATGCTTGAGAACTTGAGCCTTGGGTCTCTGCTGCCTTCATTTCCCTTTTGAACTTGTGACAAAATTGGGTGTGCTTTAAAAGTAAAATCTGATGTTCCCCAAGGGGTGGCGTAGTCGGGTTCCTTTTTTTGGTAAATCGGGGCACATTGTGTTCCCGGTTACAACTTGGCGTAGTCGGCAGGATTTTGTAAAGCAGAGACTCAATTCCCAAGCTTAGAAATTCACAGTTGGTTTGTCTACTTTGCCCTTTAACAAAAAATTAAAGAAAATACAGAGTAATTAATTGTTTTTGTTTAAGAGGGCAAAACAGCAGTGGTACTACACCAGTGACGTCGTTGGAATTCCTCTTCAGAACCCAGGAGGTGGTGGTACTGGCTGGATTGAATGTCTAGTTTGCTTTGCAGACATGGAAGCCGAACTACAGCAACTACAAGACCTGGTGGCAGAGTTGCGGGCCGAAAATGAACGTTTAAAACAGGATCGGACTGCTGCACCAACTCAGCCGGCCTCTGGTTCCACATCCACTGCCGCCGCCCCTGTTGAGCCTAGGCCCGTGAGTGATGTCGTAGCACGTGAACGTTTTCTGCATGTGCCTAGAGAACGAAAATGTCCCATGTTTCAGGGAAATGGGGGTATGGGCATATTGGAGTGGATTGAGGAAGTCCAAGCTAGCTTGAGGGTTCGTCGTCTCAGTTCCATAGATCAGGCCTACTTTATATTTGATCATCTGGAAGGGGAAGCGAAGGGTGAATTAAAATATAGGCCGAAGGCAGAGAGAGAGGATCCAATTAAAGTGCTTGCCATATTACAGGAGCTTTATGGTTGTAAAGAGTCTTATGTGGCTCTCCAGAAAGATTTCTTTTCTAGAAGGCAGCTGGAAGGCGAGTCACTTCAGGAGTATTCCCATGCATGAGTATTCTCATTTGAATTAATGGAACGGGTGGTGAAGGCAGCCCCAGATGCAGTACTAAATTCGGCTATTTTGTTAAGAGACCAGTTTGTTGAGCATGTTAATGATCCTGATATCCGCAGGGCTCTGAAGCAGGTTGTCAGAGATAAGCCAGACGGGATACAGGGCGATTCGTCCAGCCGCGTTTCGTCCACGCCAGCTCATCCACCATGCAGTCTTTTCATCCAAGGGAGCATCCGTTTCGTCCACAGGGACCAACCATTTCGTCCATCGGCGTTTCGTCCATTTGTAGGCCTATTATTATTCGTTAAAATAAAATATTAATCTGCTCTACTGGCCAGTCTCCATGAATATATTTGTATGATGAATTATTTGTGTAATTTTCGTTTTCCTCATTTTCGTTTACGTGTCTCCATGAATATATTTGTATGCTGAATTATTTAATAACCTTTAAGCTTTTAATTAATTGAGTTAATTTTGAGCGGCTGTTTTTCAATGCAGATTCCAGTTTTCTGCATGTGCAATACATGCGCAAATTGAGATGAGTGAAAGAGAATGGGTTTGTAATTCCAAGTGTTACACGTGTGTCTTAAATAAATATCTGGGCCCAGTTCCCCGAAACATTCTTATCGCTAAGTACCTTAGTTACCTCTTCCTTAACCTTCCTCTTAACGTTAAGACGTGATCCCCGAAATGTTCGTACACTAAGTGTATCTTCTGTAAGTCACACTTTCGTAAGGGTGGTCTGGACCATTCGTAGCTTTCTCTTATCACAGTTTTTGGCTTAAACATACGCTTTACAGCTTTAAAATGTGATGTATTGATCTCCATACTTGCTCACTTACAGCCAAGGAACATCTGAATTGGTTTCCTTGCATTTAGTGTTTTATTTCGCATTTTTAAAAATCGCCAAAATTCACTAAGTTGCTTTACTTTTCAACCCTTCTAAAATGCAAGCATGCCACATACACAACTCATATTGGGACACATTATATTTTTACTTATATTGTATTACGCATATTTCATGTTAATTGCAGCACCTTAATTCCGGAAAAGACATTTTCACGCATGCTCTAATGAGCACAAATGAGCACAAAGCTTCCGAAAGACAATGAAGCAAAACCAATTCACCCGCGATATGTATTGCAGCGCTATAGCGCTCGCAATAAGATTAATGAGTGTTCAAGAAACGTATTTTCGGCTCGAAAAAAAAGACGTCGTGTCCTCTATTGTAGCTACTGCCATGAGTTTGAACTGTCACCGTTGATGGAGGCGATTAAGAGGCTGGTGCTGTGCCTTGGTGCGCCTACATGTAACCACAGAAACGCATGTAAGAGTATACAACATAGAAGTTTCCCTCTGTAGGCTAAATGTTATTTAAGTATCAGAGGCCGTCTGCATTGGACTGAGCTACAGTTTGTGAGTAAAGTTTGCTATGCGTGAGGTGCGCTGTAGCAGTAGTTCTTGATTTCGGGTATTTCAGTTAATGAATAAAAATTATAAAAGACCACCGGAGCTTTCCATTGGAGGTCAGAAGTTTCCGTTCCACTCATTCAACGCATTACAAACCTAGCAGCATTAACGCCCAGAATTGTACCTCTCCTCATCCATCTTTAGGCTACAACAAGTTCCCTGCCTCTGTCCTGGTTAATTTTTCGATACCAATAGAAATGCACAGCGTACAGCTATAACTTCGTGTGAGTGTGACACCTTAAAGTAGCCAACCTTGCTGTTTGGCGCACCAAGCAGGATGCGCATGCATGACTGTGCAAAGAGTGTCTCAGTCCAGAGATCAGATATTTATTTAAGACACACGTGTAACACTTGGAATTACAAACCCATTCTCTTTCACTCATCTCAATTCGTGCATGTATTGCGCATGCAGAAAACTGGAATCTGCATTGAAAAACAGCCGCTCAAAATTAACTCCAATTAATTAAAAGCTTAAAGGTTATTAAATAATTCAGCATACAAATATATTCATGGAGACACGTAAACTAAAATGATGAAAACGAAAATTACACAAATAATTCAGCATACAAATATATTCATGGAGACTGGCCGGTGGAGCTGATTAATATTTTATTTTAACAAATAATAACAGGCCTACAAATGGACCAAACGCCGATGGACTAAATGCCGGCGGACGAAATGGTTGATCCCTGTGGACGAAACGGATGCTCCCTTGGACGAAAAGACTGCATGGTGGACGAACTGGCGTGGACGAAACGCGGATGGACGAATCGCCCTGCTCCCGCCAGACGCCACTTTATTGCATGTGAGGGGGAGGCTATACGGTGGGAACGAGAGGGTGAAGGTAGGCCCAGAAGTTTTTCCGTTCCATCCATCTGTGCCGCCCACACAAGGACTTTGGCTAAGGAAGGCGGGGCTCCACCTAAGCAGTCTTCAGAGTTAACTGAATTAAAGGCTATGCTGAAGAAGCAACAGGAACAGCTAGACAAACTCACAGAGAATGTATCTCTTTTGCAACACCCTAGACGTCCTCAATCCACCCATTCTGGTCCACTCATATGTAGGCGATGCCAACAACCTGGACATTATGCCCATAATTGTGACAATGCAAGGGTAACCCAGCCGATGGTCTCTCAACCGCAGGGTGCATCAAGTGAGGGCGCCCACAGGCAGCTAGCGGGAAACTAGTTCCCTCTGTTTTGATGAGCCACGACTCAGAGGGGGCCAATAGTGGCTTGGGTTCTGGGCCTGCGATGTCCAGACCAGAATTTTCCAAATTGGTGGGATCCTGTCCTCAGGTGATTGTAAAAATTGTGTTCAAACAAATTTGTCGCTTCCTAGACGAAAACAAAATCCAGGAAGTCTTCCAATCAGGATTTAGAGCTAACCACAGCACTGAAACAGCCTTAGTTAAAGTCTTCAATGACCTCCTTCTTTCCATGGACAATGGCAATATATCCATTCTAATTTTACTTGATCTTAGTGCAGCTTTTGACACCATTGACCACGATATCCTACTACACAGACTCGAACATACGATAGGCATTAGAAATTCAGCATTAGCTTGGTTCAAATCCTACCTCACTGATCGATACCAATTTGTACATGCCCACAACGTCTCATCTTATCATGCTAAAGTTAAATATGGCGTTCCGCAAGGCTCAGTACTGGGCCCCCTACTATTCTCTCTCTATATGCTACCTCTGGGTGAAATCATTAGGAAACATGGCATTGCATTTCACTCATACGCAGATGATACACAGCTTTATCTCTCTATGAAGCCTAGCGACTGCACTCCGACAACCAAACTCAATGCCTGTCTTGAAGACATTAAAGTTTGGATGTCAAAAAATTTCTTATGCTTGAACTCAGATAAAACTGAAGTTATGATGATTGCCTCTAAACAACTGAAGGACACCTCGCTTCACCATCATAGCTCACTTAGCAGTCCTACACTCTCATTTAGCTCACAAGTGAAAAATCTGGGGGTAATTATTGATCAAGACCTCTCCCTGAATAGCCATGTAAAGCACATTTCTAAAACATCATTTTTTCACCTTAGAAACATTGCTAAGGTTAGGAAGTTCCTGTCCTTTGAGGATGCTGAAAAACTTATACATGCATTTGTTACCTCCAGACTCGACTACTGCAATGCTCTGTTCTCAGGGTGCAGTAACACCTGCATTAAAAGTCTACAGCTAATCCAAAATGCAGCAGCTAGAACACTCACTAGAACTAAGAAATATGAACATATTTCTCCCATTCTAGCATCTCTACACTGGCTTCCTGTCAAAAGTCGAATTGACTTCAAAATCCTTCTCATGACGTACAAGGCACTTAATGGCTTAGCTCCTGCATATATTACAGATTTACTTGTTCCATACCATCCAGCAAGACCTCTGAGATCTCAAAATGCTGGCCTCCTTGAAAAAGTGACCATATCTAAAACTACAATTGGGAGAAGAGCTTTTGCCTATCGAGCACCTCTTCTATGGAATTCTATTCCTCCCTACATTCGCGAAGCGGACACTCTCAATACCTTTAAGTCTAGACTTAAAACCTTCCTTTTGACATTTCCTATAATTAGGAATGGGCCATGGCATATCACCACTCCTCTTGGGCTTTACTGGGAGGGCTACCTCTGCTGTTTTTCCAAGGCGGCCACTGACCACCCCTTTCTGGGTTGGTGAGATGCCATGTACCATACCTTAGTTATGCTGCGATAGCCTAGTGCTGCCACCTTCTGCACACTTGCCATCCTGTACAACCCTCTTTCTCCTCTCTCTCTCTCTCCCTCTCCCTCACCCTAGCTAGATTATATGACACATATCATGAAGTGATATCCTCCTAGATTGGCCTAATCCTCTTGTTTCTGTTTCTTTTTGTTTCCCTTGCCTCCTCTGCCCCGACGCACTGGCTGAGTGATGAACCTCCCGTACCTCCCTGCCACCAACCCTACCCCACTACGGATGCTGACCAACCTCCCTGGAGCCACACACCAGGACCATCCTCCCCTTTTCTCTGAGGCCCGTGATGGAATTGGCCTGATGGCCCCCTGATGACCACTACTTAGATGGCGACCAACACCCAATGAACTCTGATCTCACTCCAATTACTGACTAATCCCACACTCCAACTACTGACTCCATCCCTTGGCCCAGACTGTCACACAAACTATGTGCATATCATCTCTGACTACATTCAGTACTCATACTGTTTTGTGTCAACCACGGTCAATATATGCATCAGACTTTACGGATACTTTATTAGGCCCCAGGCAGGTAGGCTGAGTCCATGAGGCGTGGATCTGCCCAAGGTTTCTTCCTACATAACAAATTATTTACAAAGCGAGGGAGTTTTTCCTTGCCCCTGATTCTCATGGATGCTTCCCGTACTGTCTGTAAAGCGCCGCGAGACAATGTACTGTATTTGTGCGCTCTACAAATAAAATTGAATTGAATTGAATAAAAATGGGTGGGGTGGATGTGAAATGCTTATTGGATACGGGGTCCATGGTATCTACTGTTTCTGAATCTTTTTTCCATACCCATTTCAATGATGTACCAAGGGAATGTCAGTGGTTACAGCTGCGAGCTGCAAATGGGTTGGATATCCCATATTTGGGTTATGTTGAACTTGATGTTGATGTTTTGGGGACATCTATATCAAAAAGGGGTATCCTCATTGTGAAAGACTCGGTATCTCCAGCTACAACAGGGGTTCCTGGGGTGTTGGGCATGAATATTATCCGTGCCTGTTATGATGATTTGTTCCAGCAGCACGGTCCTGCCCTTTTTGATCAACCCATTGTACAGCAAGCCCCACAGGTTCTCCAACAGGCTCTACATTCTTACCATCAAGCTCAGGCACGTGACGGGGGACGCTCACGTGGTATTGCCAAGGTGAGGGGTAGATACCCTGTCTATATTCCCGGGGGGGCTGTTAAACTTGTTGCTGCTACCTGTTCCCAGCACCTTGCCTCTACACTAGGTACCATTTTGTTTGAGCCTTTTTCTGTTTGACCCTTTACCAGCCGGTTTGTTAACCTCCCCCTCTATTGTTACAGTGCATAGGGGCACAGCTTATATTCCAGTGGTGAATGTGGGGAGGATGGATGTTAAGCTTTATCCCCATTGTGCTTTAGGCACATTGACTACTGCCCAACTGATAACTTTGCCAGCAGGGGGAACTGAGGTCCCGGGGGTATGGGGAAGACCGCAACAGAACGTTACCATTAACTCATTGACTGCCAATGACGTCTTTAGACGTCAACTGAAATACTACCGTTCACTGCCAATGACGTCTTTAGACGTTTTTTAATGGGGCGGGCTGCAGAAAGACCTAGGGAACCTTGTCTGTAAATATCAGAATTCTCAGTCGAAAATTGTTGTTCCAAATTGATCCTGAGGGTGGCAGTGTGTCACTTTGGATGTGAGATGAGCATAGATTCATAGGTATGGCCAAGGGAGAAGTAGAGAAAGCTAATGACATGGCTAAATATGCCGCTAGAAAAGTGCAGACGTAAATCGGAGAAATTTAGGCAGTTCACACTCGATCAGAGTATGTGTCACTGCCATAGTAGTTCGAGTAGTGTTCCAATCGTGGGAGATGAAGGAGATCAACCTTGGGCAAACGGAAATAGCAGTTGTGACTTGTTTCAGTGCCCACCTAGCTCACAGTTCCGGGTCAGGTAAGAATTTGCGAGCCGGATGTTGATCACTGAGTTATCGTTGTCACAGCCTGTAATAGCATATATTTACCTTGTTACAACAATGTCTATTTTATTACCAAAAGCCCCCTGTTACTGTTGTTTTTGTGGTCTTATCAAAGGAAGACATTTTCCTGATGTTTGACGTGCTAATAGACCGAAAAATATGCGCATCCAAGACACTAACGTTGTCAAACAAAACGCTAATTTTCTCCCTTTTTTGGTAAAAAACGGGCGTGTTTGGAGAAAGTAGCTTATGTTCGCCTGCTGATTTCTAAGCAATGGAAAGGGGTAGAAACTAACTTTTTTTTCTGGTGAAAGAAGAGAGTCTGCTCTTTCTTGTGGTAGTTTCATTGTTTATGTAGTCGTAACACATAATATTCTGTGGCTCTTTAAAAACAGTCAAAATTCCCCAAAACCTCTGGCAGTATGGAACTCTCTATTCTGAAAACGGCTGGCAGTCAATGAGTTAATGCTCACCTAGCTGAAGCTGATAGTCTATCTGGCGCTATTGAGTCTGTAGACCTTAGTGTTCTTTCTAAGCCAGACCAGGTTAGCGTCCGAAGCTTATTGCTAAAACATCAGGGGGTCTTTACTGCTCATGAGGGGGATTTGGGGTGTACAGAGCTGCTAGCCCATGAGATCCCGCTAGTGGATGAGGTTCCCATCAGACAACGCTTTAGGCATATACCACCTTCAGATTACGAGTCGGTAAAGGCACACATTAAAACCCGACGAGACGCCTTTCCATTGCCCCGCATAGAAGAGGGCTCGCTGGTTTTCAACACTCGATTTGGCAAGTGGATATAATCAGGTACCCGTAGCTGAGAAGGACAAGATGAAAACCGCCTTTTGTACTCCTTTTGGGCTCTTCAAGTTTAATCGTATGCCGTTTGGCCTATGTAATGCTCCCAGCACTTTTCAGAGACTCATGGAGCGAATTTTTGGCACACATTTTCAGACACTGTTCTTATATTTGGATAATGTTATTGTTTTCTCATCTACAGTGGAGGATCACATACAACGCTTGGACGCGGTGCTCTCCCGACTGCACCAGGAGAACCTCAAGGTGAAACTTGAAAAGTGCTGTTTGACCAAATTGATAACTGGATGTCGGAAAATTTTCTCCAGTTGAACACTGACAAGACAGGTCATTGTATTTGGAACCAAGAAGGAAAGGGTGAAGATTGCCACTATGCTTGAGACAAAGGGTCTTAAAACAAAGGATTCTGTAAAAAACCTTAGAGTCATCATCGATAGTGAACTCAATTTTAACAGTCATATAAAAGCAATTGCTAACTCTGCATTTTATCACCTCAAAAACATTTCTAAAGTTAGGGGTATTATGTCTAAACATGATTTAGAAAGACTACTGCATGCATTCATTTCAAGCAAAATTGATTACTGTAACAGCCTCTTCACTGGCCTCCCCATGAAAACCATCAAACAACTCCAAAGGATCCAAAACGCAGCTGCGAGGCTCCTTACGAGAACAAAAAGATTTGAACACAAAACCCCAGTCTTATGGTCTCTACATTGGCTCACAGTGAGCTTTAGAATTGATTTTAAGGTATTACTAATAGTTTTTAAATCAATGAATGGGTTGGGTCCTAGTTATATCCAGGATATGCTACAGGTGTATAGCCTGACATAGCCCGACCATAATACTGCTGTTCATCCGTATTCATGGTCTGGAGGTTCTTAAACCTGACGCGATTATACTGCGGAGGGGAGGGCATTCACTTCTGGTTTGAACCGATTGGACAGCTCGTCTAATCAGCTTCGCTTATTGGCCAGTAGACTCTCTACCGATGTAAACACGCCCCAGAGGACCGTTCCCAGACCATGGATACGGATGAACATTTGTGTTATGGGCGGGCTATGTCAGGCTAACAGGTGTATACACCAGCTAGACATCTGCGGTCTTTGCAGCAAAACTTATTGGTTTTACCTAGCACTAAAACGAAGGGTGGTGAGGCGGCTTTTAGTTTTTACGCTGCACGGCTCTGGAATCAGCTTCCAGAAAACATTAAAAATGCCCCATCTGTACAACATTTTAAAACCATACTGAAAACGAAGCTGTTCTCAGATGCCTTCCTTTAGAGACTCTCATGTTTTTGCTATGGCGTTTTCTTTTTTTTTTCCTGTTTTACCTTCCTGTTTTATTCCCACCTTTTTAGTTTTTCTTATTATTTGCCTCTGTGCCTTTAGCTTATTTTACAGCATACCTTGCGCTGCTATTGTTTTTTATGTTTTTATATCATATTTTGCACATTTTTTATCACTTTTTAAAGCACATTGAATTGCTGCCTTGTATGAAATGCGCTTTAAAAATAAATTGCCTTGCCTTGCCTTGTTTCTTCAGGCCTGAGGTGAGGTACTTGGGGCACATTATATCCAAAGAGGGGGTGGCGACAGATCCTGAGAAGATCTTGTCCATTTCTAAGTGGGCTAGTCCTACCACAGTGTCAGAACTGCGCTCGTTCTTAGGCTTTGCGAGCTACTACCGGCGTTTTGTGGAGGGCTTCTCTCGTGTGGCAGCTCCACTTCATTGCCTTGTGGCTGAGTTAACAAGCCAAGGCCAAAAGAAAACCGATTGGAGAAGCATGGACTAATGATTGCGAACAGAGCTTTCAGGAGCTCAAGTCTAGACTGACCACTACTCCTGTGCTGGCATATGCTGACTTTTCACAGCCTTTCGTTCTAGAAATTGATGCCAGCTTGAGCGGTTTAGGGGCGGTCTTGTCTCAGGAACAGGGTGGGCGGATACGACCCGTCGCATATGCTAGTCGGGCCTCGAGTCGAGCTGAAAAGAATATGTCCAACTATAGCTCGATGAAATTAGAACTTTTAGGCTTGAAATGGGCTATGACAGATAAATTCAGGGAATACTTGCTGGGTCAGAAGTGTGTAGTCTGGACAGACAACAATCCTCTGAGTCACCTAGCTACAGCAAAGTTGGGGGCAACCAAGCAGCGCTGGGTAGCCGAGCTGGCAGCATTCGACTTTACCATCAAGTACCGCTTCGGACGTTCTAATGTTAATGCAGATGCTCTTTCCAGACAGGCTCATCCTAGTATGGACCCCATGACGTCAGAAGTTGCCCTCCCTGGAATGCCAATCCCTGAATGTTTGCAGCAGTTAATAAAGGTTGCCACCTGTGAGGTAACTCAGTATGCCATCTCTGCCTTACCTACCCCTCAACAGCTGGCTGAATTGCAACAAGGAGACGCAGTCATAGGACCATTTCTGTCGTTCTGGCGCCAAAAGAAGACGCCCACACGCCTGGAACATGCCGCCCTCCCGCAGCCTGTGCTTGAACTGGTTAGACAGTGGGATAGGATCCAGGAGCAGAACGGCCTTCTGTATAGGAGGGTCTCCCGCTTTGATGGGGGAGAAGAGGTTGCCCAACTACTGCTCCCGATGGTGCTGAAGGATGAGGTACTCCAACAGTTGCACCAGGGTCATGGACATCAAGGGGTTGAGCGAACCACAGAGTTGGTAAGACAGCGGTGCTGTTGGCCTGGGCTGTATGCAGACGTGAAAAAGTGGTGTCAGAAATGCCCCCGTTGTGTGCTCGCTAAACCCGTGCATCTCCCCGTAAAAGCTGCAATGGGCCATCTGATGAGTTCAAGATCCAATCACATCTTATCCATTGATTTTACTTTCATGGACCCTTCTAGAAATGGTGTAGAAAATGTATTGGTCATGACTGACGTATTATCTAAATTCACACAGGCCGTGCCAACTAGAGACCAACGAGCCCCCACCGTGGCTAACATCCTGGTGAAGGAGTGGATCCGTGCTGGCACCCCGTAGCGATAGAACCACTCTGACCGGTGATCCAACAGCTTTGCGGCCTCTATGGGGTCCAGAAGACACACACCACGCCCTATCATCCCCAGGGGAATGGGCAGTGTGAACAATTCAATCGGACCCTTCATGGCCTGCTCCAAGCCTGAGAAGAAACTTGATTGGCCTGTGTACCTGCCCCAAATCCTCTTCTCGTACAATACCACGATCCACCAGACCACCGGCGAATCCCCTTACCTGCTCATGTTTGGGCAAGAGCAACGCCTGCCCGTCGACTTCCTCCTAGGCCGGGTTCCTGAACCATCCCAAGGCTCCGTTGATGATTGGATAAGGGAACATCAACAGCGCCTTCAGAATGCCTTCGATGGTGCCAAGGAACGGATACAGTCAGCTGCCCGCTATCGGAAGGAGAGAAACGACCAGCGGTTGTTGGGAGAAGACCTTAAGGAAGGTGACTTGGTGAATCTCCAAAATAAGGCCTTCAGGGGATGGGCCAAGATTCAAGACACATGGGGCCCAGTTAAGTACCAAATTGTGAAGGCCCCCCCCCCTGGGGGGCGTAGTGTATTTAATCTCCCCAGTCCAGGGTGACGGCCAATTGGGCCCTATTAAAACTGTCCATCAGACCCTGCTCCGTCTTGCCCCAAGTAATGATGTCTGTCCTCCTGAGCTAGGTCCAGGCCTTCAGGAAGAGGTGCAAGAGGATGGGACTGAAGTTAATGGTTCTTTCTGGGCTGTTCTTCCACCCCAGTCCCCAGGTGCTCCTGCCGCCCTCCACAGTCCACCCCAGTCCCCGGGTGCTCCTGCCACCCTCCACAGGCCTCCATCTCCTCCCCCGCCCCCTCTAGAGGAAGAGGGGCCAAGTACATCTACTGCCTCTTCGTTGACAGGGTTTGTGTCGAATAGTGAAGATCCATCTGATGGGGACTCTCTACGGAGGAGCCAGCGGGAGACTGCGGGGAAACACACCAATCCACATCATCTACCCAAGTCTGCAGTGAGGGTGGGGGCCCATGGGGTTGCAGCCTCCCAGTCACCTGGTTCTAGCAATATGGTCACAGCTTTGTTTAGGCCATGGTGTTAAAGTGCCTTCTAGCCATCGCCGGGACGCCGATAGAAAGCGGGGGGTAGATTGTAACCGGGTACCACGCCCACGTGTGTGGATCTCCGGTAACGCTGGTCCCAAATTACTTCCTGGTTAATTGTATCTTGCTGGGATTATAAAAAGGACCTTCTCCATGCATCCGTGTAGCCGACTCTTGGATTAACCTTTCCCCTTAGATCGCGGGTAACTGGCAGGTAAGCGAGACCTTTTGAGGTCGCCAGATATAATTTGTTAAGAGTGAACTTAACTATTTCTATCTGTTGTTAGGTTTCTGTGGCGGCTGGCGAACTCCCTGCAAACATTAAACTGTCTACTAGTCTTGCCTACGCTTACCCTATGGTTTCTGAATCAGGTGTGTTCACTTTCTGCTTTTCTTTTACGATCCAGTTGTTTGTCATATTGTTAACTTGCCTCTGGGGTTTTGTTAACATGAGAGCTCAACCATGATGGTCGATTTTGCAGTGATTAATTAACCTCGCTAGTATTGAAGCAAGGTAACATCATTATGTTTGACGCACCAGGTATGCTATTTCCTATTTAGACTTCCGTGGGTAACTATCATTTTGTTTGCTTGTAGGGAGAACTCCTTCCTTGCTGTTTGCCCTAGCAATTGAGCCTCTGGCTATGGCAATTAGGAATAGTGGTCATTTCAAAGGCATATGGAACACCGTATAGCCCTATATGCAGATGATGTAATTTTGTTCTGCTCCAATGTAAAACAGACTCTGCCAGCGTTAATTACCCTAATAAACAATTTTGGTAGTTTTGCAGGGTATAAAATCAATTACTCCAAATAAGAAATATTGTTTTTGGCTGAAAAAGAAAGAATAAACCCTCCATTCCATACTCCATTTACTACATCTCTAAAAGGTTTCTCTTATCTGGGTGTGAAGATAACCCCAACCATAGCCGAAATTGTGCCCTATAACTACAATTCTCTAACAGATAAGGTTACTCAACTTATAAATAGGTGGATAAATTTGCCCTCTCTCTATGATTGGGCGAATAAATGTCTTAAAAATGTCTATCCTACCTAAATATTTATACTTGTTTCAATCTATCCCACTTGCCTCTCCATCCTCACTTTTTA